>CM035407.1:163592747-163617747 GCA_020310875.1 Ceratopteris richardii
GTAGAAGTGTGAGAGACACACGAGAAGCACACACAAGGAGCACAAATGCAACAAGACACACGGAGAAGATGATGGCTAGAATAGCTCTCTCTATCGACAATGAAGTGAACTGAAGTAAGAGCTGAATAATATCCCTAAGTAAAATTGAATAATATCCCTAAGTACAAAGTACCAACACATATGAGTGAATCATGTATGTGCTAACATAGTGAAAAAACCTCTAACCAACACTAGAGTAAAAAGTGCCCATGTATAGGGAAAAGGTTCACATCAAAGCTACTCGAGGAACACATAAGTGTAACAAAACCCCTTGGAACGAATGATGTGAACACATACAAGGAGTGACAGATCAGCCCCCACAAGGTAATAAGCCTAAAGCTTTGTGAAAAACTTCAAACTTTTCCCATGGAAGAGCTTTGGTGAATATGTCTGCCACATTATCTTGTGTAGGTACACATACCAAATCAATATCTCTTGCATGAAGGCGCTCCTCACATAGTGATAATGCACCTCAATATGTTTGGTCCGTACATGAAACACTAGGTTTCCTGCAAAAACCAAAGCACTTTGACTATCAGTGGAAATATGTGTAGCAGAATCAATCCCCGTGCAAAGATCCATCAATAGGTGTCTCAACCATACACACTCGCCTGTAGCTATGAAAATTGCCCTGTACTCAGCTTCACAATTCGATGTCGCCACTGTAGGTTGCTTCTTACTAGTGGACATGCGAGTATCATAACAACCAGCCCAATCACTATTTGTAAAACCATGCAAGCATGGTTGAACATCTCTGCCATAAAAAAGAGACCTAAGCTTAAAGCGCCTCTGAGATATCTAAACACACATTTTACCGCTTGCCAATGCTTAGTGTCAGGGCTATGCATGAATTGACTCAACTGGGAAATTGCATACTGTATATCCGGCCTTGTGTTGCATGCATATATAAGACATCCCACAACTTGCTGATAAAGAGAAGTGTCAAATGCATCACTACAATCCTCGATTGAGAACCTGAATCCTGTCTCGACTAGTGTGGAAACTAGCTTGCAATTCCTCAAAGTCAAAATGTTGAAGTAGTTTTTCAACATATTTTCTTGATGCATAACGATTCCCCCCACAACGGATACAAATTGGATGCCAAGATAGTAGCATCACATGTCCCAATCAAGAGTATGTCATCGACATAAAGAACAAGCACTATAAGATCAGCCCCATTTTTGCATACATAGAGTGTGCTTTCAATTGGAATACATGTGAAGCCAAGAGCAATCAAGTGCTTATGGATTTTTTCATACCATGCACGTGGAGCTTGCTTGAGACCATACAAGGCTTTATGCGAGCGAAAAACCATATGCTCTTTCCCTTTCATAGCAAATCCAGGAGGTTGCTTCACATAGACCTCTTCTTGCAAATCACCATTCAAGAAGGCTGTTTTTATGTCCAACTGATGCACTTTCCAACCTCCATGGGCAACCAATGCAACCACGGTACGAATGGTGGTCTTGTGTAAAGTAGGTGCAAAAGTTTCCTCATAGTCAATGCCATATTGTTGTGCATATCCTTTGGCAACCAATGTAGCTTTGTAGCGATCAATGCTACCATCAGACTTTCTCTTAATCTTGTAAACCCACTTTGTACCAATGGCATTCTTTCCTTTTGGCAATTCACATAACTCCCAAGTACCATTCCTATGTATGGAATCCATTTCTGATTGCGTAGCGCTCATCCAATGTGGATCATCACATGCATCTTCAAAAGTAAGTGGCTCTTCATTACATGTTGTAGCAATAAGAGAATAATCCACAAAATTACTTGATGCATGGTAAGAGCTTGATCTTGTTCTACCAAGTAAAGGTGCACTCAATTTGCTGTCTTGCAAAGTTTGTTTCAGCCACTTTGGCATAGTTTGTGCACTCTTGATAGATATGCATTCATTATGTAATACATCTTCAATATGTACATCATTTGTGGGCTGAATTTCATGCTCATCTTCAGCAACATTTTGTCGCAAATGTTCAGCCATATGTGGTTGGAAATTTCCAATAGTTTTGATAATTTTTTGCTGAAAAATCTCAGCCATGTTTGGCTGGAAATTCTCTGCATTTTCAGCCCGATTTAACTAGAAATTTTCAGCCCTTTGAGCCTGAGCTGGCTGGTCTACATGGCCATAGTCAAGCGCACCATTTTGGAACAAAGACATGAGTGTATTGAACACATCTTGTGAGCTAAATGTTGTCTATTTTTTGCATTCAAGAAGAGGGCAAACTGAATTTTCAGCAAATACCACATCTTGAATCACATTAATTGCATTCCTCAATGGATGGTACAATTGATGTTGTTATGGTGGCACAAGAGCATATGCCAAACAACCAAACACACACATATGACTACCCATAGGTTTATGACCATTCTAAGCCTCATAAGGAGTGATGAGTCTCAATGCTTTTTTAGGGTAGTGATTCAATACATAATTTGCACACATGACCGCTTCCCAAAACTTATCAGGAAGATGCTTTCCTTTAACCATACATCGTGCCATTTCAAGAAGTGTTCTATTTTTATGCTCGGCAACATCGTTTTGTTGAGGTGTATATGGCACCATACATTGGTGTGAAATACCTCTTTCATGAAGAAAAACATTAAACTCATGTGACATGTATTCACCACCACGATCTGTGCATAGAGTCAAAAGCCTTTGTGAAGAAAAATTTTCAGCCATAGCTAAAAATGCTTTGAAGCAAGAAAATAGCTCATTCTTTGCTTTCATGGGATACACCCATGTATGGTGAGTAGCATCATCAATGAACGTAACAACATATACATGCTTCCCAAAAGATGGAGTCTTGATAGGACCACATACATCACTATGAACAAGCTACAATTTTCTTGTAGTGTGTGTATGACTATCTTTTGGAAAAGAAGCATGATGAATTTTGCCAAGAATGCAACCTTCACATGCATGCTTTTCAATGGACTCAAGTGTAGGCAAACCAATAACCATGTCCTTCTTTTGCAAGAAAGCAAACTATTGAAGTTCAAGTGATCAGAACGAGCATGTCAAAGCTCCATTTCAGCAATACAAGGCATTCGAGGTAGCCCTCTTGTATGTATCCATGCAATACAAACCATTACGTAATGTACTGGACATCACGATAACACTGCGCCATTGCTGGAATCATGAACCATACACTTATCATCAACAAAGAGTACATGAAGTCCAGCTTTGGCAATCAGTGGAACTGAAATTAAGTTCTTCTTTACACCGGACACATACAATGCATTTTTCAAGAGAATCACACCTCCATTTGCATCCATAAGCTCAATTTCTCCTTCTCCAATGATAAGATAAGAGGCACTGTGTGCACACACCGCATGTCCTCCTTTGGGTGCATCTTTCAAAGAGGCAAAAAATATTTTGCATGATGTTATGTGGTTTGAAGCACCACTATCAAAGAACCAATCCAAATCAGCTTCACTCACAACCATACATTTAGAATGCAAAGAAGCATCATAATGACATGTAACAACACATGCCCAAAAATCTTCAGCCATGTTAGCTTCATCATTCTTTGCATTTACTGAATTTTAAGCAATAGACATGCTAGATTCCTTCTTCTTTTCATTGCGTTTAGCAAGATTTCTACATCCATCAATAGTATGACCAGCCTTTCGACAATATTTGCATCTCTTCTTCTTTTGCAAATTATCTCTTCCTTTGAATAGGAATGTTATAAGCTAAACATCTGTAAATGCTTCTTTTCAAAGCGCAACATCCGTACAATACTGATTTACGTGGCCATCTCTTGTGAGCCAAGTGTATCTAGTCAATGATCCAGTGGGGTAGGTTGATGGTGAGGTTCTGTGTCTCTGCAAGGTGTAAGCTAAACCAAAGTTTCTTAGGTGTTATGGTGAACCTATCTTGTGCTGGAAATGCAAAATGTTGCATGCACATTCTCAAGTGAATTGTGATGTTCGTTGTCATGGCCACCATGTCCTTGAGCTTGGTGAGGCCTCAATTCTTCATGTTATCGGGCACCAGGACCTCCTTCTCTGTAGGTATATGCATGCCTCTCATGTCTACAGCCTCTTGCACTAAGTTGTTGGATAACTTAAACCTCTTTAGCTCATTTCCCCTTGTCAGAGATGGGAGCACAAATGTGCTCGTACCTTTGGGGTGCTTGCTCGGAGTCAAGGTGTTGATAAGATAGTAGCATCTCATGAAGTCCGGCTTTGGGAGCTGAGCACCGAAGTATGCATCCAATCTTGCTTTCTCCCACATAGGGAAGAGTTCTTCTGCATTTTGTAACTTTTCAAATTTTCTTGTGAGAAAATGATACTTGCCCCACTTTCCATTCAATTGCAACTCTGCCTCCCAAAGGTACGATCCTTCTCCCAAGGGTCCTACGACTTCACTAATCCAATGAGAAGCTTTATCGTTAGGCATCGTTTGGCCACTTGGAGGGTCCTATATAGGTATAATCTGAATGGCTTGCAACTCTTCCGGTCTTTTGATCGTTTTAAGCATGATTGGTAGACTTTCCATATCAACCACCTACTGAGTAGTTCCTGCCTGGGAGCTGGATCCTGTTATGTCAGCCATATAATGCTTATCTGTTGGAAGAAGAAAGCCACATTAGTATTACATAGGATACAAGATAATTTCATGTTCCCTCTACAACACCAACATGCTATCGATGTGGTTAGGGAGTTAGTGAGTGAGATGTTTTGGGTGACTGTGAGTGTTAGTTAGTAAGTTCGTGGTTTGTACCTAGATGCATACTCTAGATGTGCATTGTACTCGAATGCATCTACAACTATGCACAGTAGTTTACATGGTGGGGTCGGGCAGTTTAACATAGAGTCTAACTCTCCAAAGTATAGGTGTGAGATAGAATCTTTCAGCTGTGATGACTTTTTTATGTTTTGGAATTATGTCTTTTTGGATTTGGGACTTTTTCAGTACCCATTTCCAAGCAGTCCTAGGTGTGATTTCCCGTTTGGAGTTTTGGAATGCATATGTGTGTTTTGAAGTGCACGATGTGAATGATTGTGATCGGTGCTTCAGGCTTATGAGCTTATGTGAAGCTACTTGAGCATGTAAGCAGGCCTTGGGCACCCAGATTTGTCATGCATTGGAGTCATCCTTCATGGATCGCTTTGGGACCCAAATAGAAATGGTCCGCATTGGGAGATTCCTTAAGTACTCCTTCTTTGTAGTTCTTGCTTGAATAGTTCGTTGGGTGCATCGTTGGGGTACTATCTCTTGGGTAGGGGGTTGTTCACCCTTGCGGATCCAAATCTGCTTCACCGTTTGAGTCATCTTGCTTTGCTCATTCCGTTGACGATGAGCATAGACTGTTTGCTTCCTCGACTTCTTGTGCTCCTTTGTCTGCTTCGTTCTACTTGCTTTTGGAAGAGAAAGGAGTTCCAATTGATCCTTGATTTCTTTGCTGAGAACCTCCTCCTTCTGCATCATAGAGTTTTGGACAAGGACAACATCGTTATCTTCATGTGTACTCCTAGAAGGACTAAGAGTTGGTGCCTTTTCTAGTTCATTGAGTGCTTGATTTTCAAACTCAATGGTCATGAGATTTTGATTTACCCAGACCTGAAGAATTCCACTTCTTAGGTTCAAGTTGATTGCATGATCATAGATCCAATCTTGACCCAAGACAAGAGGCTTAGTGATCCTCGTCTTGACACACTAGCACCTTTACTATCATGAGAACATCTTGAATGTTGATGGGAAGCTGGACCTCACCCATGCAAGGGGTTTCCACACCTCCCAATCCTATGAGATATGCCTCTATAGGATTGATCCTTAGTTGCAATTTTTTACTGTAAGAAAGTCTAACTACACTAGTGGTTGCACCTGAGTCAATCAATCCTTTTACAATCCTTGCGATTTCTCCTTGTCTTATCTCTAGGGTCACAAAAGGACGTTGGTCAAATATTCTAGTGGAATGTACTCTTGATGGTTCACACATGGCCATGTGATATCTTGGATCATCATAAGCATCTGACTTAGGCTGATCTATACCATGTCTCCTCAATTTCATTCTTCGGATGCGTTCCAAGGCTTGTACCTATGCTTCTTCTCGAATTTGTTTTTCTTCCTCTTTGGGTTTCTTGGCCATATTAAGTCGATTTAGCATTTCCTTTGTGAGGGGTCCTTGATATAATTTCACTATGCATCCACTGATGTAATTTGGTAGGATATCACCTTCTAGAGTGGCTAATTGGACTGCTTCACTTGTTCAGATACTATTGATGATCATAGGTCCATAGCCTCTCTTCTCCAACTTTCTTGCATGTTGCTTTAAGGTGTATACTAGGATGAAATCTCTTGCTATCAAGCCCTTATCCTTCACATGGGCATCAAAGTATGCCTTTGGTCTTTTCTTAGCTGCATAAACTCCCTGCTCTTGCTCTCAATCTTGTTTCACCTAAGCGATCTAGATCAAAGATTCTAGATGAGAGCTCATGGCCGGTCCATTGATCCTCTTGTGCTACTGTCAATGTGGGTATCAAGAAGCCCAATGATAGCATTGCATTTTGGCCAAATACCATCTGAAAGGGTGTGGCTTGGAGTACCATTTTATAGGCAACTCTATATGCCCAAACAACATGGTGTAGCTGTTTCTCCTAATCAGAGTGTTTATTATTCACCAATTTTGTCAACACATTACAAAGTATCTTGTTTGTGCTTTCAGCTTGGCCATTGGCTCATGGTTGATATTGTTCCAACTTCTTGTGAACCACCATAAATTCTTGGAGAAGATTTTCAATGACTTCATTCAAGAAGTGTGTGCCTCTATCACTTACTAGCTCGATTGGTAATCTATATCTGGTGAACACATTCTCAAATAAGAACTTAGCCATTGCTTGAGCATCGATCTTTGTTGTGGCCTTCACTTCTACCCATTTGGTTAGATAATCAGTTGCAACAATGATGTATTCAACATGTGAACTCTTAGCTGGGGGATTAATAGGACTGACAAAGACTATTCCCCACTTAGAGAATGCACGTCCACCCATCATGGGCTTCAAAGGCATCTCATCTTTTCGTATTGGGTACTGATTTCACTGACAAGTATCAGAACACTTCACATAGGTATGTGCATCCATGTGAAGTGTTGGCCACCAAATTCTTGCAAATACTATTGGTTTGATCACCCTATTTGGTCCAAAGTGGCCTCTTGCTCCACCTTGGTAGGCACTCTCCAAGATCTTCAAATATTCGCTCTCATGGACACATAATCTAAGATATTTGTCTTTTCCTCATTTGTATAGATTATTGCCAATGAGAGCATAATCTGGTGCTTCTTGTTCTAAGCTTCTTTGTCTAGCTAATGTCATTTTTGGAGGGAATGTTTTCTTCTCAAAAACTTTACCAATGGTTCACTCCAACCTGGTACTAAAGACACTCGATATAGAGTGGCATGTTCCATAGGAGGTCTAGAGCTATAGATTTGGCATTCCTTGCACAACTGATGAAGTTCTGCTTCCATAGTTGGCCAATATACCCCTAACCTTTGTAGAGTCTGGAGGGTTCTTTGCTTAGAGTGGTGTTGCTCAAGTGCACTTACATGTGCTAATTGCAACCATTTTGTGTGCTCGTCTTCTTCTACACAACAAGCTAGTATGCCTTGATTGGTGTGCTTGTACATGCTACCTGCCATTATGTGATATTTCTAGGACCTCACTACTTCTTTATCTTTGGCTCTCAATACAGGATGTTTAGGCCCATAGGTGAGGATAGACACTATATTGTTGGCCCATTCAGGGACTACTTCAAGGTTCAACAAGTAAGCATTAGGAAGGTCATCTAACACTTCTTGAGGGCACTCTCCTGAAGTTAACCTGGAAAGATGATCCGCCCTAAGGTGAGCTCTACCTTTCCTAACCACAACTTCAAAGTCATATTCCATTAGTAAGAGGAACCATCTTACTAATCTTCCTCTACAGCAAGGTTTGTTCACTAGATATAGTACTGCTTGACGGTTTGTAAAAAATGTAAAATTATTTGCAAGAAAATGATTTCTAAACTTTTTAATCGCATACACCATGCCTAATCCTTCTCTTTTTGTAGTGGTATAATTTTGTTCATCCGCATTCATTGTCTACTAGCATAAGCAATGGGAAGCTCCATATTACATTCACTAGTAGGTTGTGCTAGAACACACCCAATTGCATAATTGGATGCATCCTCATGAACATGGAAGATCTTGTTCCAATCTGGTGTAGTCAAGATTGGTGCTGAACATAATCATATTTTAAGCTTGTTAAAGGAGCTTTCACATTCATCCACCCACTCAAATTTAGTAAAAAAGGAGTACAAAGGCTTTGCAATGATTGCAATCATGTGAATGAAACAATATTAACCACAATGCCCCATGAAATCTTGTAACTCCTTGACATTCTTTGGCCTAGGTAGCTCTGCAATAGCTCTCACTTTCTCTTCGTCCATGGATATGCCATTCTTTGACATTATGTGTCCTAGAATCTTGCCTTGTCTGACCATGAAAACACACTTTTCTGGGTTCAAGATAACTTGATATTCTCTACATTTATCAAGGATAGCCCTCAACTTGGGGATATGTGTCTTTCTAATGTTGGAATGAGCACATAGATCATCAACATAGACTTCCAAGTTCTTCCTATAGAACTCTTTGAACACATGGCACATCAGCCTTTGAAAGGCAGCTGGTGCATTTGTAAGACCAAATGGCATCACTTGAAAGGTGAATATGCCCCACTCTGTGGGGAAAGCCGCTTTATCTTGATCTTCTAGAGAAATGGCCACTTGATTGTAGCCAGAGAAGCCATCAAGGAAGTTGTAGACTTCCTTGCCTGCTATCCTTTCTAATAGATGCTCAATGATAGGGAGAGGATAGCTATCTCTAATAGTGGCTATGTTAACCTTCTTTAAGTTAATGCATACATGTAACTGTCCATTCTTTTTGGGCACCACTAGGATGGGTGAAACATTCAGTGTGCTCAATCTCATAGATAAATCCAGCTTCTACCAACCTATCTATCTCTTCCTTGATCTTGGCAGCATAATTACCATTATATGTGTATGGCTTCTACTTAAAGGTTTTGGCATATGAGGTCATGGGAATTTTATGTGAGCATATGTTAGGGTCTACTCCTTTTGAGTCTTTGTAACTCCATGCCAAAACATCTTTGTATTCTCTTAACAAGGCAATCAAATCTTGTCCCTCGTCCTTAGTCAGGTCATGTCCTATGTATTTGCATCTTTCTTCTCCTTCTTCTATGGTTACAACAACTTTCTTTGTTGTCTCTTTGTTATCATACACTTCTCTTGCTTGTGCATCACCTTTAGGCATTCTTATAATACTCTCCTATCTTCCATCTCATACTTCTTAAAGTTTTTAGGGGCCTCACACAAAGATTCTTCCTCGTCTGGCGAGGCATCCCTCTTCTTGCCTTCACTCTTGGCAGTCACTTGGGTAGTTAACCTCACATAATTCATAAGTTCTTAGTGTCTTTGAGGGTGAGCTTCTACTTCATACAGGAATTCTTCTTTTGATGCACAAAAAGGGTCCATAATGATTGACTCTAGATCGGAGTTGCTCTCTTGCTCAATTTCTTCTGTGTAAGGCTCGCACTCTTCAATAACCAAAGCACACATAATGGGCTCTATCGTGAAGACTGAAATGTCATAGCCATCTTCATCAGAGTGGGGTGTCCATTGCTCTTCATTGATGGCTACATCCATTGTTGCTAGAATTTCAGCCCAACCATGTGGTTCAAATTCTTTGTCTCCAAATACTATAGGTGCATAGGTTGGGTCTTGAATTGATATATGAGTTTCCTTTGCACGTACCTCTGTAGCTTTTTCTCTATTCTCTTCTTCTATTGCTACTTTGCACATCCATAAGTGGGTGTCTTCATGCATCCATGAGGATCCTAATCCTATGGAGTGCACTGACTCCATATCATCTGTGGCTCTATGGATGGGATTCCACTATATGGGGGGTACATCTCTATGAGAGTAATCCTTGAGATTGACGTTGATTGTAACACCAAAGTGTTGCAAATACAAGGAATTAGTTCCCCAATCCTGTACTACTTGCAATCGTCTCATAAACGGTCTTCCCAAAATCATCTCATCTGTCTGATTTTTTCTGAAATCACATATAACAAAAGTATGCTTGAATTTAACACCACAAGTAGTGAGTTATCCCTTCTAGCAATCCTAAAGGTCTCTCTATGTGACCATCAACCATTTTTAGTTTCATTCTTGTTGGCTTGAGTGTTGGTTTGCCCCAACGCTTCCATAAGGAAGTGGTAGCAATTGCAACTCCCACACTTGAGTCCAAAATAGCCTTGGTTGTGTAACCTTGATGAGTGATTGGAAGATAGGTGTTTCCTTCTTCTCCTTTGCTCATGTCTCCTATCTTGTCCAAGGGTATTTCTGGCACTATTCTATGAGATCCTACCTCAAAATGAGGTTTAGCTATTTTTGTCACTTGATTGGCTACATGTTTCCACAATTCTGGCTTAACCTTGAGTAACTCTTCTAAAGTGAGGTTGCACTACACTTTAGTGTTCTTCACTACCTCCATGGTCCTAGGTATGACTGAGTCTTCGTTTCTTATCATGACCATGGGTGCTCTCATACAACTAGACTTTGCTTCACATGGGCCTGTAAAATGGGGTAATTCTTGCAAGGAATTAGACTCGAAGTCTAATCTCTCACTAGATTGGGCATCGTCTTGCTCTCCATAGATGGAAGGAACATGTAGTTGGAATTGGTTGTGTAAGTCATCCACAAGTTCAATGGGAGGAGGATTTTCACTTTCTTTAGCCCATTTCTCTTCTTGAATCTCTCTTAGAAATTCTGGGGAATATCGATTCATAGAAGAAGATGTGTCTAGTTCTGTGGAATTAGGCACATAAGCTTTTCTGGGGAGGAAGGCTTATCCTTTCACTTTCCTTATCCTTTCCTTGGGAGGTGGCTTCCTTTCCAAATCTTGCAATCAGGCTCTCCAATCTTTCTAACAATCCATCAAAATGCAACTTTGTCTTAGCTGAACTAGAGTAGTTGAAAAGGCGACTGGCTTCAAACATGGTTTGAGCTAAGTTCTACCATCTTAGCACAAAGCTTTGTTCTCTCTATCTCTAGATCAGCTCTAGGGTAACATTTTTCATGATCTCTCACATTTGGCCCTTCTTGGATTCTGGCCTCATATGCTTTAAGCATCATGTCTAGCTCCTTAGGAGTCGGATCTGCTAAGACTGATCCTACTCTGGGTGGTGGGTGGGTTATATGTGGTGGATTAGAAGGTGATAGGGATGGTGATGGTGGTGGTGATGGTGGTGGTGATGGTGGTGGTGGTGGTGGTGGTGTGTGAGAGTGCATTTTTGAGGCAATTTCGACTATCTTGGATTTTGTTTCTCTTAAGCTTTCCTCAAGTTCACTCATTTTCTTAGACCATTGCCTTTTCATTCTCTCTCGACTATCTTTCCAAGCTATCGTCCTTTTCTTTGTTATACTCGCGGTCTCACTAACATCTAAAATTTTTTCCTAACCTAAACCTTGGTTTTGTTGTAATGCCTGAGCTCTCGTCACCACTTGCACTGGGGTAGTGGAAGTTAAACTTCCGATAGAGTCTACTAATAACCCAATCACATTAATGGAAGTGATCTTTGTCGCATTGTGTGGGTTCTTTCGGCGGACTCATAAGAGGTGCTCTTTCCCACAATCGTGACAAAACCCTTGAATTGTCACTGATTGGGATTGCATCGGAGTAGGTAGAGGACAATCACGAATGAAGTGATCTCCCTGGCATCTGTAACATGGCCCTCTAGGTGTTTGGGGTCTCATCTGTCTAGGTTGAGGCCTAGAATTAGGATTTGCATACATGACATTGGCATATTCAAACTCTCCAATAGACTCACTAGGGTCTTCGTAATAGTAAATTTGATTATGCTTAGGTGATCGCATATAGTAAGCCTGTGGGCTATCCATATGAGTAGAGTCAAAACTATGATGATTTGGGTCACTTTCTGAAAGCAATGGTGTTACTAGCACTACAACTCTATTTAGATTTTCTTCAGATGCTACATAATTCATTGGGATCACATTGGCAAGAGTTGGAGGTTGCTGAGCTAACACAGGTTGAGGCCTTTGTTGGGCTTGGTAGGGTTGTTGATAGGGTTGTTGTGGCCTAACATACTATTGTGGGTACTGATTTTGATATCTCCCTTGTTGTGGATATGGTTGTTGTGGCCTAACATATTATTGTGGGTACTGATTTTGATATCTCCCTTGTTGTGCTCTCGATGAACCTGTAAAGTCCCAAAGTTAGCACAAGATTTCAATTTAATTGACTCAACAAACCATGTCCATTCATGTAATACAAAGATCCAATTTTGATTTGCTTTTATGAAAATTCCCTTAGAGATCCCTGAACTCCTCACCGCTGTGGAAGGTCAACTAGAAACGGAGTTTGTATGAAGAAGTTATTACAATTCAGGGTTCAGGGGTTAAAAAACATGTTTAAAACAAGCTAACAGGCAAACTGGATCTTTTAAATTACTTGTATAGGGGTCTAACAATGCTCTAATGGCTTGATTTTTTTATGCCCCAAATTGGCCTGAAATTGAAAAATCAAAAACCTTCAAATCTGGTGAAAATTGATCGCAATTGATAGGGCTATCAATTGCGATGGATAGAGTTGTCCATCGTGGCCTGTCAATCGTGATGGGCAGAGTCAATCACAATTGATGGGTGTCAATCATGATGGATAGGGGTGTCTGTCGTGATGGATGCTCTCAATCGTGATGGATAGAATATCTTAGGTTTCTTAATTTATATAGTGTCAATAGTGGCCCATAAGTCACAATGGATAGCTTTTTCGCTGATTTGGGGTGTCAATCGTGATTTTTCTCTTGGTCGCAATTTTTCTACCGGTCTCGATGGATAGTTTTTTTGTGGTGGGGATGTCAATTGTGACTTTTCTGTCGGTCGCAATTTTTCAGTTAATTGCGATGGATAGAGGCGTCTGTCGCAATGGATGCTATCAATCATGATGGACACAGAAAACACAATTTTTTTTATTTTTGTGTGCATGTGAATGTGCAAGGCCTGTAGATCATGAATATGCACTTAGTTTTACCAAATACTCAAGTTTTCTGTCAATCATGATTGATAGAGATCAATGCCTTGGGACCTGTGCAGACATTTTTCGTACTTGCCAACCTACTAGAGATGATGATACATCTGAAACCTGCAAGAAACGCTAAAAAATGCACAAAAATAGCAAGCATAATATCTCTCTCGGTGTCTCTCACAAGTGAAATAAGCAAAATGGGAAGGGGAAGGTAATATGACCAAAAACTAAAAATTTTGCAAAGGTGGGGATGGAGGTGGGGGATGGTGAGGATGCTGATGGTGATGATGATGGTGAATTAAAAAAAGAAAATAAGAGAAAGAAAAGAAATTACTTATGACTCCAACCTCACAACTCTACGTCTTACCATCACACGTTCTTCCTCGAAGCTCCCTTCCGGCAACGAGTCCAAATTTGGTGTCACTCTAGCACAATGGAAAGTACCAATGTGAGGCAATCCACCTCATAATTGTCAATCCGTGGAGACTTGAGGACCAGTATGACGACTATGAGCAAGTGATGGCACAAGTGCGTGAGTGAGAAGCACACAAGCATGCACACACATACACACACATGCGCACACAAGGCAAGAACAAAGAGAGGAACAATGGAGTTCTTTGAATTACTCAAAAAGGTCTCTTAGACAAGCTCAAATCACTAACAAGCTAACCCCAAAAATGAGCTCTCTAGCTCTTTGTATAGTTTTCTACTAGCATTTGACCTTGTCCAGACCTAGTCTCCGGCCTAGTTAAAAATTAGGTTCCATGGCTTATTTGAGGGCTCAAACAGAGTCTAAAAATTATGAAAATTGGTACATGGCTACTTCTGATACTCCTCAAGCTCAAGGAGTCCTCCTCTTGCACAAAATGGAGTAGGGATAATGGAAAATGTTATTTACAATGGTGTGAAGTGACTAAAATCACAATTTGGGAAATATTTCTTCATGAAAAAGTATATGGCCCACTTGTCGGATCTACGTTGATTGCTTTGCTTGCTTAATCCTTCTCTCTAATCTGAGTCCCTTTGTTGACATCCCTATCTTGTAAGGCATTGAACTCCTTGACTACTGCCAACACATAGGCTCTGTGTTCTTAGAGTTTCTCATTAAGACGGATTTGCCTCTAGAGGTCTTGGGTTCTTGTCCTAGGTCTCCTTGCTCTAGGTCTCCTATCTCATTCTCAGGAATGATAATTCCAAACTCATCCGTCTTGTCCGGTAAGCTCATAACCATATACATGGTTCCTTACTTATCAATATAAGAACCATCTTCGAATTTAACCACAGGGTATTCAAGTCCAAAGGGTTGATCAGGATTTTTGAGTTGGACAATTGACCTCGTTAGACCATCCTCATAGATGTGTGCACCTAATCGATTGGTCCTAATATACTCCAACTACGTTTTATAGGGACCTTCTGGAGTTTTTAAATAGGCAGTACCTGAGCTACCTGCACGTCTCTACATGCCAAAAGAGATTTCTGAATCACTTGTGTCCAAACTTAGCACATACGGATAACCACTTAGTTTTTGAGCCCACGACCTAGCTATATGGTTTGCACTAGCTTCAGATGATCTGATGTTTTGTCTTTCCTAGCCTAGGTGTCTACTTGACCTTAGGTTCATAAGCTTTGTCTATTGGTCCCAATTTTCCCAAGTGCAACCAGTTTGGAATGTACATTTGAATCAGTTACTTGTTCTTGTATAGATTTTTCTGATAGAATCTCGGCTGAAAAATATCACCGTTAGGAATATCTGAGTTTATCACACTTTGAGATATGATCGATCCACTTAAGTCCTTTTCCTTTAGGGTTTGTTGTAGCTATATCTTAGCTATGCTTGAACTTGAGTAATTAGGGTGCGACCTTAATTAATCAATATCACTAGTCGTATTTAGCGTAAGCTAAGAATCGACGAAGGGGATTAAGAATACTTCCAACCTCAAGTCGCTTCTCCCTTGATCACACTTGAAGGCTCCGAATACATGTTCCCAACCTTGTAGCAAACTTGCCACCTTGCTTTGAATCTCTTGAATGGCTCTCAATACACCTATAAAAATCCCATGGTTAGATCAAGATTGAGACTTAATATTTTTTATAAACCACTTGCATTCAGGTATCTCCAAGACTTACGTTTCCCCCTTGTATTTCTGAAAAACTTTCTAGAGCTCCCTTAATTCCTACTCCCACTTGAGGGTCAACTTCAAAATACCATATTTATAACGGAGCTTTCCAACGAGCTCAAAATCGCTCAAAACAGAGTTTGTATGAGAAAGTTATGTCCAATCAAGCTTCTGGGGTTCAAAACAGGCAAACAAGACCTCTTAGAGAATCGTGATTTTTTGCAAATCAGGTAGCCAGAAAGTCATGTTTTTCTACAAGGGCAACGGCCAGAGAATCACGATTCTCTCAAAATCCACAATCCAAAGAATCACGACTTTCTCAAAATCTACCAAGCAGAGAATCGTGAATTTCTCAAATCCTTAAGTCCAAGAAATTGCGACTTTCTCAAAATCACCAAGTCTAAGAAATTGCAATTTTCTCCAAATTACTAAGACCACAAAATCGTAATTTTCTCAAAATCATAGTCTAGGAAATCACAATTTTCCCCAAATTACTAAGTGTAGGAAATCGCAATTTTCTCAAAATCAAAGTGGAGGAAATCGCAATTTTCTCCAAATTACTAAGTCTAGCAAATCGTGATTTTCTCAAAATCACCAAGCAGAGAATCGCAAATTTCTTAAGGTCCACTAAATCAAGGAAATCACGACTTTCTTGAAATTCTAAGTGCAGGGAATCATGATTTTCTCCAACCCTCTCAATCTAGAGAATCATGACTTTCTCAAATGCCAAGTCCAAAGAATCGCAATTTTCTCAAATCCTCTCAAGCAAGAGAATCGCAATTTTCTCCAATCCTCTCAATCTAGAGAATTGTGACTTTCTCAAATCTTTGAGTCTAGGAAATCATGATTTTCTCAAAATCACTAAGTTCAAGAAATTGCCAATTTCTCAAATCTTTAAGTCCAAGAAATCGCGAATTTCTCAAATTTTTAAGTCTAGGAAATCGTGATTTTCTTAAAATCCAAAATGCAAAGAATCGCGACTTTCTCCGAATTTTTAAGTCTAGAGAATTGCAATTTTCTCAAATCTTTGAGTCCAAGAAATCGCGATTTTCTCAAATAACTAAGTTCACAAAATCCCAAATTTCTCAAATCTTTAAGTCTAGGAAATCGTGATTTTCTCAAAATTCAAAATGCAAAGAATCGCGACTTTCCCCAAATTCTTAAGTCCAGAGAATTGCGATTTTCTCAACTCTTTGAGTCCAGGTGACGATTTTCTGAGTTTTTAGGTGATAATTTTGAACTTTTGCACAGCGCCCCAAATGTGCAACAAATCATGAAAAACACAAGTGCAAGCACTCCCAAGCACTTACTAGCTCTTTCTCACACTCCCAAACATGAGAAATCATGTGAAAATGGTGAAAATGCACTCAAAAACGAAAAAAATCTATGAAGATGAAGATTGTGATAAAGACGGAGAAGAAAAATCAGAAAATGACTATTTTTTACCTTCCAACATTGCAAATCCATGATCTTACTGTCACAATGCTCATCCTCGAGCAACACTCCCCATCAACAGTGCCAAAATTTGGTGAAGTTCAAGCATAAGCACCACCTCCTTTACTTGTCAATCCATGGAGACGTGAGGACTGGTATGAAGACCAAGAGCATGTGAGGGCACAAATGTGTGAGTTAGAAGCACACTAGCATGCACACACATACACACACATGCATATAAGGCAAGATCAAAGAGAGGAACAATGGAAAGCTTTCTATTGCAAAGGAACTCTCTCACAAAATCTCAAATCTCTCACAAACTACTAAGAAGCTAACCTCAAAGATGCTAACGCCAAAAATGAGCTCTCTAGCTCTTTTTATAGTTTTTTGACTAGTTTTGACCCTTTCCAGACCTAATGTGTGACCTAGTTAAAAATTAGGTTCTAGGGCTTATTTGAGGGCTCAAACAAACTCTACAAATTATGAAAATTGGTAGGTAGCTACTTCAAATAGTCCTTAAGCTCAAGGACTCCTTGGCTTCAAGAAAATGGAGTTGGAAAATTATGAAATGATATTTACAATGGCTTTTAGTGATCAAAATCATTGTTTTTATAGGGATTTCTTCTGAAAATTTGACATACACTTCTTGGAGCTCCCTACTTGCTCCTTCTTTTTGTGTGCCCACTTCTTGCACCTCGTTCTTGACCTTGAGTGCTAACACTTCCTTACATGCCTCAATTGTTACAACATACTCTTCTTTTGTGGTGGAGATAGTTGTACATTCTTGAAGATGAGATCTCCAAGAGATAGCACCTCTAGCAAAATGAGAAATGTACCCTAATGTAGACTTACGATTGTCTACACAACCAACATAGTCAGAATCTTTGTAACCAATAATGGATACTTTCCCTCTACCTAAGCATAGACACTTGTCCTTAATCACTTGTATCACGGGTAATGTGCATGCCAAGAATATGTTTGGAATCCCCCAAATCCTTAATACCAAATGTCTGACTCAACTTCTTCTCGAAATTTGAGAAGTCATAAGTGGACTTCCCAGCCATCAACATATCATCGACATAAAGTATCAAGAATATCAAGTTTTCCATTTCTCTTTGTGTAGAGACAATCATCTTCATTGCTTCAAGAATATCCTTGAGACTTCATAAAAGCATCAGACTTTTGGTACCATTTTCTAGGGGATTGTTTAAGTCCCTATAAGCTCTTCTTGAGCTTGCAAACTAGACTTTCTTTGGCACGAACTACATAACCCTCTGGTTGTACCATATAGATCTCATATGTAAGATCTCCATGCAGGAAAGCAATTTTCACATCCATTTGGACTAGCTCTAGGTCCTCCATTGCAATGAATCTAAGCAACATGTGCAGGGTAGTCATCTTGACCATTGGAGAGAAGATTTCCTCGAAATCAACACCATGTTGTTGCTTAAAACCATTTGCAACAAGTCATGCTTTATACTTTGGAGAATCACTATCTGATGTGTATTTCAGCTTATATACCCTTTTACATGGTAAAGCTTTCTTGCCATTTGGCAAAGGTACTAAATCCCAAGTACCATTCTTGTGAATAGAATCCAACTCACTCTTTATGGCACACTCCCACTTGACATGATCCGTTGTTTGCATAGCCTCTTTGTAGCAAGATGGCTCATCAGCATTTGTTAGCATAATCAAATCCAAACTTGGAACATATCTATCAAGTGGATGTGAGACACATGTAGAGCGTCTCAATGGTTGCTGAAAAAGAACATTTGTAGATTGATCTCATCAGACATTCTCTTGGACATCCCTATGTGTAGCATTTTTATGCATTGCTAACTAGAAGATTAGTATCCTTAAACACCACTCTTCTCACTTCAACCTCCTTAATGGGCTATTTATGCATCTTAGACTCATTGAAAATGACATCACTACTTCTAATCATTGATCGTGTTTCAAGATCCCATAAGAGATATCCAAATTTTCCTTCTCGGCCATATCCAAGAAAAATGCATTTCTTTGACTTATGGTCCAACTTTTGTCTAAGGTTCTTGGGTATATGACCATATGCTTCACACCCAAAAACTCAAAGATGATAATATGGTGGCTTCCCTGTCCACAACTCTTGTGCTACTTTCAAACCTTTGGGAGTACTAGGTGAAAGGCTGATCATATGAATTGCAATCAATACTGCTTTTGCCCAAAAGACTTCTGAAAGGTTTGCATGATGTAGCATAGAAACTATTGTATCCTGAATAGTTATCTTCATTCTTTCAGCTACACCATTCTATATTGGGGATATAAGGATCTATAAACTCTCTACGAATTCCTCTAGACTGACAAAAAAGGGTGAATTCATGAGAGGTATACTCACCCCAATTATCTAAATGTAAAGACTTAAGCATAGTTCCTTTTTCAGTCTCAATTGAAGCAAGCCATTTTCTTAAACTAGGGAATACCTCATCCTTTGCTTTGATAGGATATACCTAGAGTTTTCTAATAACATACTCTATGAAATTGACAAAGTAAAGAGAACCACCTAATGAGCTTGTGGGCATAGGACCACACACATCTCTATGAATAAGATCTGAAGGCTAAATTGTAGAGTAAACATGCATCTTGTGCACATTCCTAGTTTTCTTTCCATATTGACAATGCCCACAAAATGAAAAATCAGAGAAAGATAACATAGGTAAGTAGCCAAAATGAGAAAGATTTTCCATTCCACTATGTGATATATGGCCCAAATGGCCATGCCAAATACAAGCCATAGGTTGTTCAGTATCAGCTAACAATTGTTCTTTCTATGATACAAATAAAGGATAAAGTAAGCCAACTTTTCTTCCTTTTGCAATAACCATATTGCCCTTTGATATGCAAAAGGACTAAGCATAGAAGACCACCTTGTGACCAAATTCATCAAGTTGACCAACTGACATCAAACTGCATGATAATTGAGGTACACGGTGTACATTATGCATAATAAATTTTGAACCATCAATGAATTGCACAACCACATCTCTAATCCCCACAATGTTTCATTGGTAAGATTCACCAAGTCACACAATACCAAGAGACTTTGGTGCATAATTAGAGAACCATTCTTTGCGTGGTGTCACATGGAAAGAAGCACCATAATCTAGCAGCCATGTGTGGGAAAGAGAATCAGCCTTAAGAGCCTTAGTTGGCATAGTGTTGTCAAGTGTCAACACATCAGCATCATCAAAAATAGCATTAATTTCTTCAATCTTCACAATCAAAGTAGATGGTGCAAGTAGCTGCTTAACATGCCCATCAACATTTTTTCCTTTACCTTTAGCATTCTTTAATGCATAACAGTCTTTCTTCACGTGTCCTTTCTTATGACAATAATGGCATTTGATATCCCTCTTCCTTGATTTACTTCTACTCTTATTCTGTGGACCATTCTTTCCCTTGTTCTTGCTCCTGCCACATTGCTGATTCTTTCCTTGGTAAGAATCACGAACATTATATGCATCTCCACTATGAGTGCCAACCATGGATTTTCTACGAATCTCCTCACTCAAGGGTACTCCACATATGACATCATAAACCAGTTTACCACTAGGTGTACTATTGCTAATAGTTGTGCAAAACGTATCCCATGATGATGGCAAGGTGCATAACAAGAAGACTGCTTTCATTTCATTATCCATATCCATTTTTTGAGCCTATAACTAGGGAATATAGCATCAAACTCATTTAGATGAGCAACAAAACTATGTATGTTTTTTAATGCAGAGGTCATATAATTTTCTCATTAGATACACTTTATTTGATGCCATCTCTTTTTCATATGTATTGCATAACTTTTTCTCTCTCCTCTGCACTTTCACATTCTAACACTATAAAATAATCATTATCTGTAAGGTAGAATCAAATGGTAGAATTGGCCATTCTATCTAACTTATCCCAATCATCTTCATCCATGTCATCAGGCTTCTTTGAGATTCCATTTACTGGCTTCCATTGCCTCCTCTAAATCAGCACATCTTTAATCTGATTCTTCCATAGAGTAAAGTTTGTGCCATCAAATTTTTGAATCTCAAAATGCTCTTTGCCCTGCAAGTTATAGCTCCTCCTCGGAACACTGGCACTAGACCTTGATCCACTAGATGTGCCTCAGACCTCTGATTTCATGATTGTAGAGAATTGAATAGAATGATAATTGAGCTAGAAGAGTCCACACACCAATACGGCTCAAAGAAGGATGAGCAAGTGTCAGATTTTGGAAGAGAATTCAGCAAACTTTTGAGAAAAATGAATTAATGAACAATATGACCAACCAAACGTATTATGTGAGAATAAATATGCTCACACTAATACGTGTATCAGGGAGTAAATCGGCCACTATATAGTTGACAAAACCAAAAATCTAGAAAAATGTTTCCAGAGTATCCTCTGCAAAATGAGCATATGACATGTCAAAATCTCATAAAACTACAAGTACTGACATGTTTACCTACATAGAAAATCACTAACTCCACTACATATAATCAATTACCCGAAAGAATCCAACTATGCTTATCGAGCACCCATCAACAACTATCATACATCTCCTATGGCAAAGTTGGGTAAGTATTCCACCTCCATCACCAAAGAGACCCCATCATTTGGGTGTCTCCTAGTTAAGAAAACCTCACCACAACCCTCTTTATCACATGTAAAAGGATTTATGCAAAAACGTAACCGCTATATCAATGACCATATGAACGTACATAAGTGATATCCATAGCAGCATACATAGTGTGTGTATGTCCAATATATACACTAAAACGGCATTGAAAAGCTGAAATCATTGCCCAAACACTGGCCAACAACACCTACAAGTGTTTGTCAACTTTTTCCTTTAGGCTCAAAAACTTGCATTAACTTGCGATGGCTACTCCCACCATAACTAAAACCTTGTAAGAAACCTGTAGATTAACTAGTGTGGCTAAAAACACAGCCCAAAAAATAAACATTCATTGTTCAAGAAGTACAAAGAACTCTCTTCTTGATGTTCTTGGACCTCTGTGGAGAGAAGTATGCATGAAGGTACTCCAAAATAACTCCAAAAATTACCCCAAAATGCTTCAAAAATAGGCTCTGAAAGCAAAGAATGAAGCTTTGAGGGCCAAAGACTTGTTGAAGATGATGTGAACCTTAGTCTTTCCCCTTCTTCAAGCACCACAAGAGTGTAGCTTAGTGGCAAGAGATTTCCATAGTTAAGCAAGCTCCGAGGGGAACCATAGTGGGATGGGTGACCTCCCAAAAGTACCGGGAACCTCCATCTTCCTTGATCATTTAGGTCCTCCCTGACACGTAGACAATGGCACCAATGGTGACTTTGGTGACTTAGATGATAATGTATGCCAAGGTCTATGTCTTGGTCACTACTGTGGAGAAAGGTCTATGACAAGCTGGGTGGTGGGTGCTCATTTCGCTTGCACAAAAAGAACAAAGTTTTTGCCTCGAGATGATCTGATACCAATGAAGTAGTTTGTTGGTGATGCACCATAGTGTGCTCTACTTAAGAGTTCCATGATGATATCCTTGGAGTAGAAAACTAAGCGCCAAGCACCTCACATGGTACTCTACACCAAGGCTACAAAATACACAGAAAAACATAGTACACAAGGAGCACAAACACATAGTTCTTAGGTGTTACAAATGCGATTGAACTTATAGTTTGTGGCTGACCAGGCCACTATATGTTTTATTGAAGAACATATAAAAAAGTGTCCAATGGCCATTTTGCCTTTCACATGGACACTAATGGTAACATCCTCCTCTAGTTAAGATGTAGCCTTCCACATCTTCTTTGCCAATTCGTGGACCATGACCATGTCAAGCATGAGGTGGATGATCGATAGCTACAGGATGTGGATCGAGCACATTGGAGGATACATCTCTCCCTTTGGATGATATACTACATCGGATTCTGATGATGAGGAGAGCATATTCCATACTTTGTTATCAAGCTCTAAGATCTTGAATGATGATCATTGATATTTTTTGCAGTATTGACTCTTGATCATGCATTTGCATGTCATTTTTAGACACTGATGTGATGGGAAAAGTGCTTGAGTATTTTTTGATATCTACATTCTAATTTCTATTCAGTCACATAAGGTGTTGAATCTTGAATCCTTATCAAGATTTCATTATATAGTTGTAACTTCCAACATTTTTATAATTTTTGATATGTTTATAAGTAACGTACCATACCATACCAAACCTCCTTACCACGTATCGTACACATACCATACCAAATGTACTGAACCACCTTTCTCACATGTGACCATAGTACCAGCGAGTGATGCATATATGGCTTGAAGGAAGATGATACCTTTGCAACAATGCACCAGAATGTTGTACACATTCCTCTTTCTCATGTCCATCCATCTGTCACACATGATTATACATCCATACTTTTCCCATGTCTCCTTCATGGGCTCAAGCTCTCTCTCTAATGCTTCCTTTATTTTGAGCTCTGTTGTCCTCAAATCTTCATAGGTAGGCCCTTCCCACAAATACCCTAATAGTGATACCTTTTCAATGGCATTTCTCCATGTCGATGTCCTTGCAATATTGAAAGACAACCCACATTGTATAAAAGCCTTCATGATGGCTTATGTGGCTTCTTGTTTACATTGTTTTTGCAAGCTAGCACGTATAGAGGCTCCTCCAAGAGATCCATGTGGGTGCTCTTGATAATCATGCTCTACTCTTGTACTCTTTCTTGGTGGTGCATCCTCTATGTCAATGTTGATGGGAGCCTCATAAGCTTAAGATGCTTGAGTTTGGGGATCACATGAGCCATGTGAATCGCTTGCATGTGATCTAGCTTGAGATTGTGAAGGAGTATTCCTTCTACCTTGGGATTTTTGAGCTACTCATTCCAATAGCGTTTCCTTGATAGCTTTGGGCATTGGCTCTTTGCAAGATGCAACCTCTATGCCACTAAATTTTTCAAGATGTGCCTTGATCCTATCGGCTTCACCAGCTCCACGATAGACACAAAGCTTGCAAGTCCATCTCTCACTACCCCTTGATCCCATCTTGCCTTGGCTTGTGACATATTGCAAACAAGCTTGCTTTGCTTTGGGCATGGTGATAGGGGGGGATAAGAAGGGAATTGGATAGCTTGGAGGGGATATCTTGAGCCTTGGAAGTTGGCGGGTGTGTCTGTAAAGTTTTAACTTCAAGTCTAAGCTCTTTTACCTCCTTTCTACTTTTGCACAATCGGATGCGCTACATTTTTCCCAAAATACAGCCTTCACAAACATATTTTTGGGTGCCTCAAGTTTGGGCACATAGCACACCATTTCAGATTTTCTGCAGGCATAGCAAACTAGCAAAATTCAGATGAACAAAGCATGCATGCCAAAGCTTTACATCTGACATAGCCTGAGAATCATATGAGTAGTCAATCTTGGGGTTTTTAAGAATTCTGCATTAAATGGTATATTCATATTTGACAAATTGTTTTTGTATTGCAAGCATATTTGAGTCTCTAAATGAGGATTTTGACCCCTACAAAGAAATGCCATTTGTAATGTTGTAGTTATTAATCCTTTTTGGGAACATAATGTGGCATGCTAATTTAGATTATGAATAGAAAAAAGAAGGATTTTAATAAAAGAACAAGAATCTAGACCAAATTTCACCAACATGTGGTGAAATGACCATTTTGGAGATGAAGTTTGGGTGCATTTTCCAACTAATATTCCTAGAACAAGGATTATCAAAGCTTTATTCATCCACCAGAAAGGAATATTTATGTAGGCCCAAGGATGACAAGAGACGCTCAAATGGTATGCACTCAAAGGTAAGTATAACTTACAAATGGTATGTGATACCATAAAAATAGGCTCAAAAAAGAAAAAGAATATTTGGAGTACAACTCTTAAAATGGATGATGTAGATATTCTTGTTTATGATTTTGCCTTAACAAAAACAGGGCACTTGAGGAAAGCGACCATCAATATAATAAAGCAAAATTTCTAGATCTATGTGAGATAGCTAATCATATGCAAATAGGAAGGTTTATGCATGATCGTGCAGAACTTGGTATGTACGTGGATGAGGATAGAGCTCTTGTTGATATAGAAGAAGAAGATGAGAGCTTTCAATAGTCTCAGACTAAATCAAATGCATCCAATGAGAGGATTATAGACATAGATCAAGAAATTTGTGAGTTGATTTGAAAATCTATAATATTTTTGATGCTTAACAAATGCTCTAAATCAGTTCACATAATGAAACCATGTTCTATTGCATTTTTGAATGACTATC
>CM035407.1:163622747-163727747 GCA_020310875.1 Ceratopteris richardii
GATGCGGACACTTACGGCTCATCATCGCGATAATGCACGGTATGCACTACTTTTATGTATATATATGTGGATATGAGTATGTGTGTTTATGTATGTATGTATGTATATGAGAGAGAGAGAGAGAGAAGAGTGAGACTAGAGGTACAAATACACGCATACACACACATATACATCATACATGCACATTTACACACATATACACATACATGCACATTTATACATACACACACATACATGCACATTTTTACACACATACACATGCATGCAGTTACACACATATAATGAATACACATAGACACATACACATAATCACATACACGTACACATACTCACATACACATACACATGCATAATCATATGTACACACACATAGACTCATATAATCATATTTACATGCATATATACATATACACATGCATATATACACACACACAACACATGCATATGCACATATAGATACACATACATACACAACATATGCATACACATAAATAAATAAATAAATAAATAAATCCTATTTCAAAAATCCTAAATTGAAAACACTAATTTTGATATTAGGGTTTTAAAACCCCTAATTTAAAAACTCTAATTCAACCTTTTAGCCATATGTTTGAATTATATGTACACATTGCATCTATTCCTCCGATGTCCTACTAGAGAGATGTCTCTCCTCCCAACCTTATGCCTCTATATATAGCTACTCGAATCAACAAGGATCATAATATATATAAAGATATATACACATCATGTACATACACATACATAAATATAAAATGGAGTAGATATATTATGCATCACACATACATGCCTAAATGCAAACATAAATATATATATACATGCATACATATTTACATGTACACATTTACACATAGACATATATACATATATACATGTACACATCACACATACATGCCTACATGCACACATAAACATATATATATATATATATATATATATATATATATATATATATATATATATATATATATATATATATATATATATATATATATATATATATATATATATATATATGCATACATATTTACATGTACATATTTACACATAGACACATATACATATATACATGTACACAATTATAAACACTTGCATATATTACATGAATGCATGAATATTTTACATAAATGCATATGCATATATACACATATGCATACTAACACATGTATACATATACCACACACATGCAAACACATACATATACATGAAATACATATATATGCATACTAACATATGTATACATATAATACACATGAATACACACACATGCATACATACATGATAAAAATTTGCTCCTCGAAGATAAAGCTATATATAAAATAATCAGGCATACCCCCGAGATTCATGTTCTAACTTAAAAGAAGATGATTTCATCTCTCTAGTAGGATTCATCGTTATTCAAGTTAATAAAAAAAATCTACTATATGATATCCATTCAGAAGCTTCAAGTTATTGATCGATAACTAGAGTAGAATTTACTATCTAATCTACTCATTCTCATTATTGCCATCATTTTGGTAAGTCATCAATATAGTCTCATCTTCATTATCCTTATTGATTTCATTTATTTCGTCTATTGTTAAATCTATGTTCTCATGAATCACATCATCTATTGATGGATTAATATCTATTTCTGGTAATTCCTCTTCCTCATCAGTAGAATCAGCATGTAGAGAATTATCCTCTTTATCAAAAAGATTAGTATCATTAGCATGTATAATGATTCTAATTTCTCTTTCAGATGTTGATGTATCAGTATCTGATGCGGAATCATCAAGAGGACTTTCTTTGATCTCTCTAACAATAAACTACCTCTAGGTTGCACATGAATGACTTGCCACCAAGGATGAGCATCTGGGTTTTTATAAAAAAATGCTTGTTCAATATGCCTAGGAAGAATATATGGTTCTTTAGTAGATCGCATTACCTTGGAAGAATCAATTGCCCAAAACCCAGATAATTCCTTTCTTAATGTGGAATTACTACCTTTATACTCGGCTCGAAACCAGTCAACCTTCAAAATGACCTATCAAAATATATAACAACAAAAAACCATTATTAGGTGCTTAAAAAAATAACTAACTCTATCATAAAAAATATAAACTTTTTTCTATCTGTTTGAATGTACGAAATGAAATTTTGTAAATACCAACAATAGTTCCTACGTAACCAAGTTTGCTATCTATAAGGTTCGTGTCTTTTGAGCTAGCACGTGATAGCTGCTTGAAAGAAGCAACAATACTAGAATCCTCTGTTTTACGTAAAGAATCAATGGCTTTGATTCTAATATGTTGTCCAAAAGCCCACATATTAGTGAACATTTGAGCCTGCAAAATAAATTCAATTAGTAAATAGAAACTAATATACATAGACAAAAAAATAAAATACTATTTTAATAAAATTACCTTTCGTTCACAACCTATCATTAACTCTCTTTGCTCATCTGAGATTTCTTCATTATTTGTGTTGGCGCGTTGCAAACGACTATATAGCCAATCCTTGAAAGAAGATATATCTGTAATCTCATTATTATCGAGATTGCATCTATATCTTTTGTTTTTTCACCTTTTACTTTGGAGATTTTGAAGTTCCTTGTACTCGCTAAGGAATGCTTGCATGCTTTCGCTATTATATGCTACAAAAGTAGAAACATCATTTTTTTCTTGAAATGTAAACAAGAATGGAACTCCCTTACCTAATAATACCTCATCTGTTATTTTTGAAGAAGAATCGTTGGTCCATGCACATGGAGCTTCTTCATGAACTCTTTCAAGGTACTCACTAATGTAATACATGCACTCTTCAAGCATCCAACCCTTTGACATGGATCCTTCTCGTTTCACTCTTTGTCGCACATAACCTTTTAATATTCCCATAAATCGATCGACCCAAAACATCCATCGAGTGTTGAAAACATTTGCAATCTCTATTTCATCTACAAGATGGACTAATAAATGAACCTGGATATCAAAAAATGAAGTAGGAAGTTCTTTCTCCATCAAACATAGTAGCTCTTTGCATTCACGTTTTTTTTTATGGGATCCAGTTTTTGTCAATCTGTTTGGATGTAATCCACCTATACATATCATAAAAACAATTATAAAGAAGTTAATTAAAAAATAAAAGATATCCAATATTCATACATATTAAATATAAAAGTATCATAATTACTTTATAAGTGATCCAAGACGATAGATCACATCTCGTACTCCTTTCGTTGTACATCCATTGATAACCAAAGGTAAAATATGTTTCAAAACATTATGCCAATTATGGGTCTTTAACCCAGATAAGCTCTTATCATCCATAGTAAACATGTTTTGAAAAGATTCTCCATATCCTGTAGGAGTCTTAATCAATTGAATTCTATTGTTGATAGTCTGTATCTCTTTTGTTGTAAGTACCCAAGGAGCAGGTGCATACGTCATTTCTTGTCGATGTCTATCAAAAACTAGCCATAACCTTGGTTTGGATCTTTGATCTTTCAAAACATTCCTTGATGCTATGGTATCTTTTAGTCCAAGAAGATGCTGCCATATTGAATAACCAATATTTTTGAATATATGCATAGTATCAAGAAGATGACATACTTTTAACTCTTTCCAATACTCCAAAGAATACCATATTGATATGTTCTCTACGAGTGCCAATTTTCATTTACCTCTATCTGTCCATTTTTTATACCAATCCATAGGCCTCATAGGTTTTGGAAACTGACCTGTTTCAAGCTTTCCATTAAAATGTATCGCTTCTCTTTTAGATCTTAATGGATGATCATCAGGCAAGAATCGTCGATGTCGAAGATAAATATTTTTGTTGAGATTCTTACTATAGATTGATCTCAACCAATCACCACAATATGCACAAGCTTTATAACCCTTAGTAGATATTCCTGCATCATGAAAATGATAAAAATATAACTAGATTAAATCATATTTATTTACATGCATATTGAATAAAAAAATTACATCAATACCTAAACAAACACCATATCCTAGAAAATCGTGAATAGTTCAAGCCACAATACCACAAACCGTAATATTTCTTTCATTGATGCTTTTTGATACATCAATGACATTAATACCTCTCCATAACTCTTGGAGATCGTCAATGAGAGGAGAAAGATATATATTCATATCTTTAACTTGTCTTTTTCTTGGGATTAAAAGTGAAAGCATTAAATGTTCCTTTTTAATGCTAATATATGGTGGAAGATTGTAGTTTATGACTACCACTAGCCATGTTGAACTTTACTGGATTTCATGGAGAATGGATTAACCGCATCTAATGCAACTCCTAACTTTAGATTCTGTGGATTTTGTGCAAATTCAGGCCATGTAGAATCAATATGCTGAAAACCAACACTATCATGAGGAATTCTGATTATTCCATCAGTACTTTTGTGATCATGTCCCTATGTGAAAAGCTTTGATAATTCAGGGCTTTGAAACATATGTCTAATCCGTGGAGCCAATGGAAAATGTCTCAATACCTTTTTTGGGATTTTACCTTCTTCACCCCTATATCGAGGAGATTGACATTTGGGACATGTCAAAGAGTCCACATATTCACCTCTATATAAAATACAATCGTTAGGACATGCATGTATACATTGATAATCTATACCAAGATTGTTGATTATCTTCTTCATTTCATCATGTGAGGTAGGAAGAATATTCTGACTTGGTAAAAACTTTTCAGATAATAACCTATAAGTTCATCAAAAAAAGATATAATAAAAAAAGTAAATAAATAAATAAATAAATATATATATATATATATATATATATGCATATAATTTTATATATGTGTATGCTTATGTGCATCTTTCAAAATATTCAAGAAAAATTTGATTGTTTTCGATGGTAGGATAGGATTGTTTGTTTTGGAGGATATGAAGTATGTACCTTCATTGAATGATTTGTCGATTCTATCATATGTTCAGTTTGAAAGTATGAGAAGCGGGTTTATAATTGCTATTCAAAGAATTTGGCACTGTTTATAGGCCGTAGGATGGTGACCTGGATGAATCGCATGCACCGAGGTTACTCAAGATAGAGCAACTAGATTATAATGGACTCAGGTGCCAGCAGGATTCCTGGGATATGCAGTAAACCTCTTGCATGTCAATGATGAGCATCTGAACTTTAGGATACAAATCGGAAATCATGGTGGCTTGAGAGGATCACTTTTATACAGCTTGTTCAAAGAACTTCAGGTTTATGACACTGAAGTTCTTTGAACAAGCTGTATAAAAGTGATCCTCTCAAGCCACCATGATTTCCACTTTGTATCCTAAAGTTCAAATGCTCATCATTGACATGCAAGAGATTTACTGCATACCCTAGGAATCCTGCTGGCACTAGTCCATTATAATCAGGTTGTTCTATCTTGAGTAACCTCTGTGCATGCGATTCATCTAGGTCACCATTGTATGGCCTATAAACAGTGCCAAATTCTTTGAATAGCAATTATAAATCCGCTTCTCACACTTTCAAACTGAACATATGATAGAATCGACAAATCATTCAATGAAGGTACATACTTCATATCCTCCAAAACAAAAAATCGTATCGTGCCATCCAAACAATCAAATTTTTCGCGAATATTTTGAAAGATGCATTAATAGTTTTAAAAGATGCATGGACAAAAAGTGTCCATTCAATTCAAGTTCTTGTTCTTACCTTATCTAAAGTAAGAATAAAAACCTGCATTGAATGGACACTTTTTGTTTGCCCATCCTTTAAAATTATTTTTCCATCCTTCAAAATGTGTGTATATGTGTGTGTATGTTTATATGTGTGTATGCATTCATGTATATTATGTGTATGTTTATATATGCATGTATATATATATATATATATATATATATATATATATATATATATATATATATATATATATATATATATATATATATATATATATATATATATATTTATGCATATATATATAAATAGATAGAAAATTGAAAATTATACCTTAATAGTGTCGAAACAGATACATTACTCCATCCAAAATGATTTTGAAGATTGAGAATAAGTAAGCTCGCACTTAGTCGTGTCAAACTACTTCATATACATGCTTTAGACATTCCTCTCAAAGATATTTCTCATTTTTAGAAATATCAATGCTCTCACTGTCATTTTGATACCAATCCTCAATAAAATCTGCCATGCCATCATCTTCATCATTGTCACACAAATCTTGTATATTATCGTCTTTTGAATATAGATCTTTCAACCTTGCATATTCCACAGGATTACTTTTGCGTAGCCTCCTCATAGAAGCTTCTGATAAATGAGGTCTTACTAGCAATTGTGAATGCTGTGGAGGAATATCATCAACATCATACATTGGAATCTACACATATAAATAAAATTCATTAGTATTCCATAAATGAATAAAAATTAAACTTTAAATATAAAATTAAGTATATAACTTATTAAATATGGATAGAAAATTTTTATTCTCTCTAGCTAAAAGGTGCTCTTGGAGGTCTACGCCATCCATAATTCACTAATAGTTCATCACCGGCATGTAATGTAGTAATAGCATTGACAACTATGTATCTTGATACATCTCTACTAATGTATGGTGATTCATGACTATTTTCACGCTCCTCAAATGTGCAATTAGTCCTTGAACTATTATGTAACCTTCGACTACTATTTATTAAACCTGCTATATTTCCATGTGTGTAAGGTCTTCCATCAATATATAATCTTTCATTTTCTACATGTAAAATCCTTCTACTAGTAAGGGATGCTGCATTCAAGAATATTCCATAAGTACTCATGCTTTGAACATAACGTGAAAGTCGATGCCAATCTCCCCATCCATAAATAGGACCACAAAATGACATAAGAGTGACTTCAGAGTTCGGAGGCACATACAAATCTTGTTGATATATTTAGGTAGTGATGTGTGTGAACACACTAGGACCGCCAGGGCACTTTTTTCCCTCTTTAGGAGGTTTTTTCCCCCGGCTTGTATATATGCCTATTGCCCTAATGGGCTACTTATCTTTGTACATTCTCTAGTAATACATTCAGTATTGTGTGTTGTGCTCCAAGCTTCTTCTTCTTCCTTGTGCTGTTCGTGTGCTTCCGCAGATGTCTAACTCCAACAATTGGTATCAGAGCAGGTCGTCGCTTCATCTAGGGCACTGTCGACACTCCTCCGTTTGCAGTCTCAGATTCGCCGAAATCACGATCTAAGCTCGTTTTCGCCTCCGAACGCACTATTGCAATGCTTATGTAGGCTATTTCGTCTTTTTGTGCCAAAGGTATATACCAGTTTTTGTTCGCTAGTATAAGCGTCTCGAAGTCTGCTACATGTCTAGCAGAATTCGTCGGGGCACTTCTGTCCAACTTTTTGAGATATAGTCAATTTTCTGCATCAAGGTATTTTAGTCACCGGCCATGGCTAAAAGCAGTGATGTATTCCGTATGTTGGTTGTTGAGGATAAGTTGGATGGTACCAACTACCCATTATGGGCTTATATGATGCGACATGTATTGGTTGCAAAAGGATTTTGGAACATTGTGTAGGGTGTTGAAAGACGTCCTATTACACCTCTGACTACAGGTACTACAAATACACGTGCTGGAGCTGATGAAGATGGTGTTGAAGATGATATTCCGCAGATTCCTATTCGTGCTGCTATTTTTGCTGCACCTACTGCAGAGCAAATTTGCTGGGATATGCAGAGATGCCTAGGCACATGCATTGATAGCTTTGTCTGTCAAAGGTGCCATTATTCCTCACATTCGCTCTTGTAGAACAGTTAAGGATGCTTGGGATACACTTACCACATTGTACCAAACTAGGAATGAGGCTCGGGTTGCTTACCTTCGAAAACAGTTGGAGAGTGAGCACATGAATGAAGGTGATTCTATGCAGTTTCCTAACGAAGATTAAAGACTTGAAGGAACAATTGATTTCTGTTGATGAGGTTATACCAGATAGCTCACTTATGCAGACCGTTCTAAATGGTCTTCCTGATTCATATCAGAGTTTTGCTTCTACTCTTCGGTTGATGATGAAAGACAATCCAATTGCCTTATCATTTGAGGAGTTAGTCTCTGTTCTGTTGCAGGAAGATCAGTCCAAGAAAAACAGGTCCATTATGCGATTTGCAGATCAAGCTTTCCTAGCTAGTCAGAAGGGCAAAGGAAAATGGAGCTCTTTAACTAGTAAGTAGAAATCTGCTAATTTTGCATATTCAAAGAAGGAAGATAAAGATGAGAAGAAATCAGAAAAGCAGAAATTGTTTTGTAAGTACTGTAAAGGGAATGATCATATCATAAAGAACTGTCCAAAACTGGCTTCAAAACAGGCAAAGAAGAAAGAGGCTGGAATGGTTGTTGTAGAGGCCTCTACACCAAAAAACAGAGTCTGCAAATCTTGTGCAGGAAGAAGAATGGGTGTTTACTACTATCTGTAATTTTGACCCATCTTCTCATGATCAGTGCATGTCTGCAATAGACTCAGATGTTCTGGTATTTTGACAGTGGGGCGACCAAGCATATTACCTCGCAGTGCAGTTTCTTCTCTTCACTCGAGCCTGCCCCTACAGGGAATACTATTACATGCACCAACAACTCCTCTTATCCTGTTATGGGAGTTGGTAAGATCATTTTGACTACTGCTGATGGTAGTTCTTTCACTTTGTTAGATGCTTTATTTGTGCCAGGGATCAAGAAGAATCTGTTATCAGTTTCTGCATTAGCCAAGATTGGCTTGGTTGTGAAATTTGTTGATGACAGATGTACAATTCATGATCTATCAAATGGCGATGTGCTTATTGCTTCTAGCATTTTATGTCGTGGGCTGTACAAGCTCATAGACTATGAAATATCTGAAAATGATTTGGCATGTGCAGTAAATGATTCTCAGGCTATGTGAGATGCAAAGCTTTGGCATGCATGCTTTGGTCATCAGAATTTTGCTAGTTTGCTACGCCTGCAGAAATCTGAAATGGTGTCCTCTTTCGCCAAACTTGAGGCACCTAGAAAACATGTTTGTGAAGGCTGTATTTTGGGCAAAATGCAGTGTTCGTCCTTTCCAAAAGATGGTTTAGTTTGGGCTTCTCAGAAATTGCAGCTTGTACATAGTGATGTCTGTGGTCCTATGCAAACACCTTCTTTTGGAAATTACCTTTACTTCGTCACTTTCATTGATGATTTTTCCAGGCATGCATGGGTATATTCACTCAAAGCAAAGTCGGAAGTGTTCATGTGCTTTAAACAGTTTTTGGTTTTGGCTGAAAATCTGTCAGCATGTAAAATGGGCACCCTCCGTTCTGATCGAGGGGGGAAATATATGTCTTCTTATTTTAATGCATTTCTAGCTGAACGTGGGATAAAACACCAGTGTACAGTGCCGTATACACCTCAACAGAATGGAGTTGTTGAACGAAAGAACAGGTCACTCATGGAGATGGCGAGGTGTATGGTCAAGAGTCAGGCTTTACCTCATAGTTTCTGGCTTGAGGCTGTCATGTGTGCAGCATATGTACTGAATAGGTGTCCCACTAAAGCGCTGCAGTCTATCACTCCATATGAGGCTTGGCATGACCGCAAGCCATCTGTTGCTCATCTGCGTGTTTTTGGTTGTTTGGCATATGCACTAGTGCCTGAACAACATCGCAGAAAATTGGATGATAAGGCAGTAAAATGTATTTTTGTTGGGTATAGTTCTGAAATTAAAGGCTATCGTCTGTATCATCCACAGACTAAATGCATTCTGGTTAGCTGTGATGTTGTCTTTGTGGAAGATGCTATTCAGCCATTGCTTTCATGTACTAAGGAGTCATCTGTCAGCTCCAAAGACATGTATGATACTTTGATGCCTCTTTTTATAGGTGGACACTCTAGTGCTGGTCCTAATGAGGCAACTTCTCAGCCTTTGCAGGTTTCATATGATGATGTAGATCATTCCATTTCTGATGCAGATTTACATGATGCACTTGTTGATGAGAGAGCTGATATTAAGGAGGCAAAAACTATGCCAAAATGGCTGGTGCAGACTTTGCGTGACAACAAATTAGATGCACCTTTGTCATATCGTACTCGTTCAGGCTCTCATAGTGCCTCCTTTGCATCAGACTGCTATGCTATGGCTGTGTCTAGTCTCTGGATGGGTGCTATGCAATTTGAATATGATGCTATAATGAAGAATGGTACATGGTCTTTATGTGACTTGCCTCCTGGAAAGAAGGACATTGGCACTAATTGGGTATACAAATTGAAGCGTAAACATGATGGTACAGTTGACAGGTATAAGGCTAGGCTTGTTGCAAAGGGTTATGCACAGGAAAGAGGCATTGATTTTGATGAGACCTTTGCACCTACATGCCGTATGACTATTGTTCGGAGCATTTGTGCACTTGTAGCCCATCATGGTTGGAATGTACATCAGTTGGACATTAAAACAACATTTCTGAATGGTGACTTGCATGAAGAAGTGTATGTTTTTCAGCCCCGTGGCTTTGTGCAGAAAGGGCATGAAAACCAGGTGTGCATGTTAGAGAAGGCATTATATGGTTTAAAGCAAGCACCACGTGCTTGGTATGAGAAGATACATGCCTATCTGGTTGCACATGGTTTTGAGAACAATCCAACTGAAAGCACCTTATATGTTAAGCGTGCTAATGATGTGCTTCTGATCATTGTTGTCTATTTTGACGACATGCTGCTCACTGGTTCTATTGAGAAGCATATTGCTGATTTCAAGGCTGATTTTCATGCCTCATTTGAGATGTTTGATTTGGGGCATTTGCATCACTATTTGGGCATTCAATTTATGCAAGTTGATGGTGGAATGGCTTTGTGTCAAACAAAATATATTGACACACTATTGCAGTGTTTTGGCCTTGAAGACTGTAAGCCTATCGCCACTCCTATGGAGACATGTTTACGATTGAGTCTTCATGATGCTGGAGATGCATTTGATGCTGTTCTCTAACAGTAGGCTGTTGGATGCTTGATTTACTTATGCATTACTCGGCCAGATATTCAATTTGTTGTCTCACAGATGAGCAAGTTTATGCATTGCCTAGGATTCATGCATTGGAAGGCGGTTAAGCGCATCTTTCGCTACTTGAGTTGTACTCAGCTACTTGGGTTGTTTCATCCCAAGGGGATCACTACCGCCAAATTTGCATGCTTTTTCTAACTCTGATTGGGCTGGTTGCTATGACACTCGTGTGTCCACTAGCGGCTTTTGCTTCATGCTTGGTAGCTCATGTATATCATGGTTGAGCAAGAAGCAACCTACTGTGGCCACTTGCAATTGTGAGGCTTTGTATAGGGCAGCTTTCACAACTACTGTTGAGCTTGTGTGGCTCAGACGCCTTATGGCTGATTTGGGTGTTGGTCAGTCTTCTGCCACCACCATCTTCACTGACAGTCAGAGCGCATTGGTAGTTGTGAGGAACCCCGTGTTTCATGCTCGAACTAAGCACATTGAGGTGCATTATCATTATGTGCCTCTTATGGGGTTTAAAAAACACAATTCAAGTGCTCTTTGAGTTATTGAAAATCTTTTTGTGGTCCAAATCCACACTTCAAAAAGATCCATGCTAAATTCCAAGAAAAATAATGCATCCTTGCAAACATAATACAAAATTCTTTGGTTCTCTTCAACAAAATCCATATGTTTTTGCAAAGATTTATAAAAAAAGATCACCCCTTTGCTTATCAATTGTTTTGAGCGAAACACCATTCATTTCTAGAATTAACACCCTTATTTTCTCTCTTGAGAAGGAAGAAAATCTTTGCTTTGTTGTTGAAGATTTATATATGTCTAAAGACAAGCAACACATCAATGCCAACCTTGTGTTTTATTTGTAATTTGAATGCAAATCACCATATACTTTTGCACAAAAGAGACAAAGCTAATCGGATTTTATATCAAAATTAATTTAAATTAATGAGAGAAAAGATCTATTACATGATTTAGATGCATTGTTTTAGATTCAACCAATTCTATATTGATGCATATCTACAAATTAATATAAGTCGTTCCTAATTAATATGTTTAATTAATAGAAGTCATTTTTAATCAAAGTTGATGATACATAATAAAGTATATGAAATGATTTAAATGCATGATTTTAGATTTAGGGTGATTCTATGATATATTTGTACATTTTGTTTTTCAATCAATTCAAGCAAAGGGAGAATAAGCTTTGATTGAGCTTCATCGTAAAGCAAAATTCCCAACCTTTCTTCCTCTTCATGAGGAGTCCATCTATATTTTTTTTAATTATTTACTTGCTTATAATTTTAAGTTTGTTTGTCAAGAAATAAAATCTCTCATAAAAAAATAAACTAACATTGATAAAATAATCATGGATTATCTTCAAACCACATCAAGTCATTGTGAGACAATTTTTAAAATTCCACCTTGCCATGAATGGTTTTCTTTATCCAAAAAAATTTTATAAATATTTTATTGTAGATATATGAAATGCATAAATATTGTAAGAAGGATTTTTCTTGTTACCTATAAATTTGAAGTATGCCCTTTGGAACCTTCTTATGTATCATTTTGTTGCAACTCCACTTATGAAATGAATTTGGTGGTAGCTCAACCTTATAGCATATACTATTGCATGATTTTCTATCATACCTTTATTCGTGTAGCACATTTGTAACAATTTAAGTTTCTTTTTATTTAAAAGTGGAACATCAAATGTTGATGTTGTTGTTGTTACATATCCCTTTTCCATTTCCTTGCAATTCAATGGAACAACTTGCTTTTTCTTATAATTCTTTTATACTCGAGAGTGAGAAAAAGATGATATTCTCAAGTTATTTAAATGATCATTTCATCCACTTAACAGTTCGTGGTCTGACATAGATTAATGGTCCATTACATCTCAAAACATAGCATACAGGGAATCTTCTTTGATGATAGGTTATTGCCTGATTCAATTGAGCAAAATAGTTCTTTGAATATCATCCATATGGATTAAGCACAAAAGGTAGGTAAAAAAATTATTAAATAGTTTATGATAATGTCTTCCTTGATTAGGGTTAATATAGATGCAATTTTCTATTGGATTGATACAACCTTTGAAAGGACTATCATCAAAGAGCAACATATTTTTTCTAGGGCAAAAGCCTTGGAAGTGCCATCAAAATGTATGCGACGACTTTAACATAGATTGAACATTTAGTTGATGGATCTATATATTACTTCTAGATAATGCAAATAACAATCTTCTTGACTCCATACCATGAAAAAAGGATATGTTTTTTTTGTATGTTCTACAATTAATCTCACATAATCTAAAACACTACTTTGGAACATGGATGCCCAAACACCAAGATGAAAGTGTTGAAATAGCGAATACCAAAGTTCAAAACATCTTTTTTTTTAATATAAAGGAAGTTCGGCATTAGCCTACTCTCCCGAACTTGAATTAAATAAAGAAAAGTACAAGAGAAGGGGACTAGTGCCCATGGGACCCCCCAAATCCCACAAAGCAGGGGAAGGTTTTACAAAGCTTAGATGGCATTACAAAGAAGGTTAATCATCCTCTCATCACCCTCATGTGGGGCCCACTTGGGTCTAAGCTTGTTATTGATCAAAAGGAGTACTTGATGATGCCTGAAGGGGGGGGGGGTTTCTTAGAGTTAACAATCCTTTTGCCAAGGAGGAACAACAATTTCTCAATTGACCACTCTTTGGGGGAGTCACCGAAGTTGACAGCACATCTTTCCCGCCAGATTTTCCATAGGACCTCCCCTCTGATGGCATTCCAGAGAGTCACGGAGCAGCCGATCGCTTCTCCCAGCAGGGCTTGCTGCCAACTGAGATGTTTCTACAGTCTAATTTTCTTTCCAACTGTCTGCCAGAGTCTGTTGGAGTTGGGGCAGGTAAAGAAGATGTGTGAGACATCTTCGATAGACCGGTGGCAGTGTCTGCACCAGGGAGGAATCCCACAAAATTTGCTAGCCTTAAGGTTGGTCCAGATTCCATGATGAAGAATTTGCCATAAGAGGACAGACTTTTTGATTTCTATGAGGGGGTGCCAGATAGCCATGAACTTCATGTCCCACCGAAGTCTTGTCCATGACAGGCACCACTTCTTGTTGAGGTTGAGCTGATAGTCAATCGTTTCTTTGATGTTCGGGATTTTTGATAGGCTATTCCCATTGTGCCATTTGAGACCAAGCGAGCTCGATGTGTCGTGTCCCATGAGAAGGCGAACTTTGTGTCGGTCCCAGGCGAGACATCTACTTTGCAAAGTGTTCCATTCTTTATACGAAATGTTGACACAAGGGTCAATATCCTCAAAGTTGATCCAGCGCTTGGTGTCTTGTTTCCAGAGATGTTTCCATTTTTTGAAGCCTTTGTTCCATAGCTTCTTGGCATTTTGAATGTTCCAAGATTCCACACTCCGGATGCCATGGATCGGAAACCAGATAGAGTCGTTTTGTCTGATACCGGCTGCCCACTTCCAGTCTTCGCTTATTCTTGTGTAGTTTTTGACTTTATTCCAACTCTTCCATAGGAAGCACACGAGATTTGAGCCTTTCGGGAAGATGGGGATCGGGGAAAACAACAAGGTCAAGATGTGAAGATTCTTCCAATTTGGGTAACCCATGAGAGCCAATTCATTCTTGTTTTTGAAGATCAACTTGGTCCACGAGGCCTCCCCATTGCACCAAGCCTTAATCATCCATTTGGCCGCGAGTTTGTTAGCCATGCACCCAATGTCTAGGATACCAAGTCCCCCACTATCTCTATGGCTCGTGTAGATGGACCATTTGATTTTTGGCACCCCCCTCTTATTGTGGTCGCGCGTCCAAAGGAAATTTCTACAAATACTATCCAATTTGGATAGATCTTGCTCTTTTGATCTCCAACAAGAAAGGAAATATATGGTAGATGATAAAAGGGACATGTTGATAACCATAGCACGACCAGCAAGATTGAGTTGCATACCTCTCCAATAGTTAAGCTTGTTTTAGAGTTTGGCCAGTACCCAGTTCCACCGCTATTCCAAAGAGACGCCCAACCCCAAGGGAATCCCAAGAAGCCGAAAAATTTGGCCCTGCGGAATGATTTGACAGCCATGATCAATGAGAAGGTCGGGCTGTGACTCAACAATAGCTCTAAAGGCAGTCTTAGAGTGGTTGATTGTGGATCTAGAGGCTTCACAAAAAGTAGCTAGGCACCTCCAGAGCGTCTCCAGGCTGGTACTATCATTGTGAACAAACGCGTTCATATCATCAGCAAAAAGTCTCATGGTGATCTGACTGTGGTCATGAGGCAAATAGAGGCCTTTGATATTACCGGCTTCCACCTAATGCTCCACCAGCCTGCTAAGCCCTTCTGTGGCAATGGCAAAGAGAAGGGGAGCCAATGGGCACCTTGTTTGATAGATCTTCTAAGTTTGATCACCTTTCAAATTTTGCCATTAATATTAATTTGGGTCGATGCGTTTCCGAGAAGGGTCGCGATCATCTTGGTCAATTTCTGGCTACATCCCAGGTCTTGGAGCGATTGCAGAATATAGTCCCATTCCAACCTCTCGTAGGCTTTATCAAAGTCGATCTTGAGGCAGACCACATCTTGTTTAGACTCATTTGCAAATTCAAGACCTTCCTAGATATCTATAATGGTTTCCAAAATTGACCTGCCTTTGATGAAACCTTTTTGGTCCTTGCTTAACCACGCTCTCAAGTGGCAAGAGATTCTATTGGCAATGACTTTGGCAATGATCTTGTATCCTGTTTGGAGCATCTTAATAGGACGCCAGTTCTCTTTTCTGTTCTTTTCCCCTTTTTTGTGTATTAACTTGATAATGCCATTGTTGAGACAAGAAGGAAGCGTGCCAAACTTGAGCGCCTCTTGCCAAACCAGACGGAGAGGGGTGGCAATCACCAACTTGAAGGATTTAAAGAACTCATTAGTGAGCCCATCGGGTCCCGGGCTTTTACCAGAAGGGAGGGCATCAATGACCTCAATGATTTCTGCTTTAGAGACAGGGGCATGTAGTTGGGAGTGAAGGTTGAGTGGTATCCTGTGGGGGGAAACCCTAGATATGGCTGCCATACAGTCCCTTCTATGGTGGGAGAGGGGGTTCGAGGTCCCCAGGAATCTCCTGAAGAGCCCTTCAATGATCCCAAAATTATCTTCTTCCGTATTGCATACATTTCCATTTAAGTCTAGCAATAAGGGGATCAATTCTTTGTTATGTTTCCTTTTAAGGATATGGCACATCTCTTTGGTGGGTTTGTCAGCTTTGCCAGCCCACCACTCCTTGAAGAATATTTGCAAATTTTTCCTTTGTATTTCTTCCTCGTATCTCAGCAACGCTCTGATTTTTTGAAGACCTTTCTGGGCTTGAGATTTTCCTTTGTTCACTTCCTCCTCGAGTCTCCAGAGTCTATAATATAGAGCTTCTCTACGAGCCCATCACACAGTCTCGAGCATCTTCCTAGATCTAATCATGATCTTTGATTCAAAACATCTTTGATGTATAGATATATTTTCAACGTCACCATTTGTATGAATTTTGACATAATCTTTCTTTGATGTGTTCCATCTTATATCTTGGCTCAACAAAAGGCCATTTAGCATAAGGAGGAGTACATGCTTCCTTGTATTTGAATATTTTCTACACATCATAAACAATAAGCATCAACAAGTACACAGTAAGTATAAATAAAGATTTGAGGTTACTTATTGATATGAATAATATGCATAATCTTATAGCATACATGTTACTTGGATATTCTTTCTGTTTTCTATATAGAATGGATTTTGATTTCCAATAATATTTAAATCTACAAACATGAAAGAAATTAGTGAATAAATGAGTCAAAACGCAAATAAAAAGATTATAAATATTACACAATATACCAAGTAAGATCTATGAAGGCCTATCTTGTTGTTTCTCCATAAATTTACATAGCTTATGTGATGTTTGAGAAGATCTTTGCTCATGTATGGTTCCATTTTACTCTCCAAATGGACAACAAGCTTTCCAATACCATCATCACTTACTTTGGGTTTATCTTTGTTAACATCTATATAAAGAAAAAAGTAATTCAAAAGATATATATGAATATTCAATACAATTTGGAGGCATATCAATACTTATTTTCTCAATTAATATCTCTTTCTCACATAAATAGCTTATGCATATAAACAAAGACACGTCCACAAAACCTTTTGATAGAAAAATGAATATAGATTCAAAGAAATGCTCAAAATGAAGCTTGACTAATTTGAAGCATTAACCTTAAGTTTGAAATATTTAGTTTGGCTTGAATTCTAAAATGAAAATATAACATCTTATGAACCAAGAAATCTTTGAGCTTAAGTTTGAGCCTCTCTTAATATTAAAAAGGAATCTCTGAAAAGATGAGAGGTTCAATCTTAAGGGTTGATCATATTTCATTAAAAAATTTATAATCTTGAACTAAATCTATGCATCATACATTAAAAAAAACAAGTTTAAAATTACCTAAACAAATAAGAGATTTCTGATTTCAACAATCTTACATTTCAATCTTAATCTTAAGTTTGAACCTCATCTTATTGTTTTGTTTGAACCTTAAGCCTACGTATTAATCTTGAACTTAATCTATGCATCATAGATATAGAAACAACAAGTTTAAGATTTACTCAAATAGGTAAGAGATTTCCAGTTTAAGCTCACAAATAGATGAATCTGTGCATCATAGATTTAAAAAATAATAGTTTTAAGATTACTCAAATAGATAAGAGATGTTCAATTTCAACTCACAAATATATGATATTAATAAGATTTAAATAATAAGAGAGTCACATCACATTATTTAGAAAGAGGTAATATTTCAAAATAAAATTATATTCTTAGTACTTCTTACAAGATTAACATATATATTTGGCATGAATATAATCAACACTAACATAAAACAATAAATTCATACTTTTAGAATTATAAATTTCTTAAAATGAATTGATCAATGTTTTTTCAAGGTTCACTTCCTCCTCCTATATTTGAAGTATGTGCTATATCTTCATTCATTGTAACAATATCATTTTTGGATTCTATATCCTCCTGATCACTTTTTAAATCTTCTATGCTAGGTTGTAGATCAATCTCATCATTTTGGAATATATAAGTTGTTTTATCTGTATCTTTATTATTGAAATTGCATGATTGATGCAAAGAAGGTTCATTTTCAAAAAGTGTAGAGCGACTTGATTCTAATTGGTTTTCTTCAACATCATCTAAGCATATACAAAAACATCCATGTTTTTTGAATAATCTTCTATGAGAAACGATTCCTTGATAATACAACTCTACAACATAACTTTCTTCAAGAGCAAAAGTCACTATGAATTCATCATATCCTTTCTAAACAAGAATATTTAAATTTACTTGATTTCTTTTATCAATAATGTTAAAATTATCTTCTTTTCTTATGTACATAAGGACTATTGTAAAATTCAACTCTCCCTTAACCCAAGGATTACTGCTCTAAATTGCTCCAATTCTAAAAGTCGTCTTCATAGTAGTTTGTTGAACTCTTTCAATAAGCATATGAACATGAAGAATATCAATAAAAGATATCATTTCTTTGCCTCTTCAATGAATCTTTCACACATTTCTCACTGTAACTTCTAGTTTTTGCATATTGTACTATTGTGATGTTATATTTCTCATATGGATTTCTTAAGTCAAAATCTCTATTGTTAGATTAATAAAAAAGAAATTATTGCATTCTTTAGCACATGATCAGTTTTTAATCTCCATGCCATTTCTTCCATGTCAATCATGTGCTTTGTAGATTTTGTTTTGTTTTTTTACAAAAAACTATTTTTTGAAATTGCCTTTTGGATTTCAAATATGTCACTTTTATTAACTTGCAATGCATTTGAATAGTTTTGAACTGACTATAATTATCCAAGATGCTTTCTTTATTTGACCACCTTTCATTGTTACTACCTTTGCACTCATCCCTGTAACATCTTTTGATGAATTTCCCTTGGTATTTGGCAATTCACCTTGTGTATTAAGAACTGCTACTTGAGTATAAAACGAATAGTTGATATCCAATTCTTCAATTCATCATCATCACATAAATGAATGTGCAAATCATTCTTTATAAATCCTTTTTGCAAGATTTTCTCTATTAATCTTGAGAAATGTCTATGAAAATATATATATATAAGGTTCAAATGAATACATACATTGCAAAAAATAGTAAAATATATCAAACATATAAACATAGTTTCCATGATACAAATTCTCTTTTACTCTGCTGGACACCTAGAGGTGGCTTGATTGGACATCCATTAGCATTCCAATTGAGATATATCTTGTAAAAGTTGATCCAAAATGGTTCTTTTTGTAATGAATTGGCCACTAGAAGTTAGCCTCTTTCGAGATGTCCCTTGAAATTTTTAGGACAACTCACTATAATATTTTCTTTTCTAAATCTGAATTTCGTGATTGTAATGTCACCATAGGTGTACTTACACTTTCAAAGGTTTTTATTGTACTGGTTGAGTGTTATCTAGATATTATCAGATACTCAACTTTATCAATATTATCATGAGATAATTTCTAAAGGTGTTTACGCACTTAGATCAATAGGCATAGCAACTACAAGAATCTCATTTTTTCTAGGAGTTGAGACAAAATCTTTCATTTAATGTGTGCAACCAATCTTTATTCACTTTCTTATGTATGTGTGTGTGTATGTATGTGTATGTGTGGGTATGTATGTATGTGTAAGTCTATGCATGTATGTGTGTGTATGTATTTATATGTAAGTGTATGTATGTATGTGTAAGTGTATGTAATGTGTATGTGTATGCATGTATATGTGTGTGTGTATATATGTATGTGTGTGGTTATGTATTTAGTATGTATGCATGTCTATGTATGTGTATGTGTGTGTATGTATGTATATGTAAGTGTATGCATATATGTGTAAGTGTATTTATATGTGTATGTGTATGGATGTATGTGTGTGGGTATGTATTTAGTATGTATGTGTGTGTATGTATATGTGTATGCCTGTATGTGTGTGTGTTGGTGCAGACCAATCACCAATTGAAGATTTGAAGGACAAAGGATGGAGATGAGATCAAGTTTTGAAGCAAAGAAGATGGATACATTCACAGAGTGAAAGACATGTACACATATGTACATTAGTTAAGACATAGGTTACTTATACTTATGCTTTGATATAAGTCTGTACATAATTGCCTATAAATACTTTTGAAAATGTCGGGGCAAGGAGAGAAGACAAGGAGAGACAATAGGAGATCATGAAATTAGTGTATTGAGTAGTAGAAAATGTCATTAGACATGTGTGAAGTGAGTTGAACTCTCTATCCTCACTCAGTTGTAAATTTCAGAGAAATAGAAGGAAAAATTGCGCCCGATGTTTCTGTGTTTTCTCCCTGTGTGATAGATCTTTTGTGAATTCCTTTTGGAGATATCTAAGTCCATAGTTAATCAATCTATGGCTAGAGTTTGAGAGTCTAATTGTGATCAGGCTAAGAGAATTGTGTGTAGGAACATTTACATGTGAGAAAGTACTCACTGGTTCCTGAAACAGGCGTAAATTTTGATCTTAATGAATGATCATTTCTCACTCCACAGTGTAAAGTTTTGTGCAAGTAAGCACTTAATCTTTAAGTTGGAAGGTAAGCTACTCGTGGCTAAAAGCATTTGCTTAAACGGGTTTTATACTGAGAGAATTAAAGTTAAGAAGTTAGGGGTGTCCAAATCGACTTCTCAGAAGTGCAGATTTAGACATAGCTGACTTGGTAAGTAGATTTCTCAAAATCTACTGAACCTTTTGAAGTAATTCGACTTGGAGAAGGTGCGCAATCTTTAGGCGACACCTTGTGCAAAGTTTCATCAAAAACTTTACACATTTACTCAGTCAATGAGCAAGATCTATGCAGCAGACTTTCTGAGGAAATTCTATTTTCACAGTTTAGTCAAGAAATTGATATTTGGTCATTGATAACTTAAATTGGTGAAGGTTTTGACTTACTCTTGATATAGAGGTGTTCTAAATTCAAGATTAGGTTGTTCTTTTGGAGATTAACACTCCATCAGTGGTATCAGATCAGGAAACATCAAAATCAAGGAAAGGAGGATCCCGACTGCTGCAGATTCAAGAAATTCAACAACTGAAGAACTAAAAGGTGAAAGCTTGAAGGCAAAGCTTGAGGAAGAGACCATACGACATCAAGAAAGACAAAAGGACTCTAATTTGAAGTAAAGGTACATATATTATTCATAAAGCTTGAAGATTTCAATACACAGGTGGACACAAGATGGGAGATTCTCTACAGATAGAGAAATTGGATAGGGAAAACTATCCTGCATGGTCAATGAGGATGGAAGCTCATCTTATGAGCAAAGATTTAATAGCTTAGATCACAGGAGAAGAAGAGAAGCCACAGTTCAGAGATCCTAGTGTTCCAACTAGGGAAGAGTTAGCAGATTTGAAAAATTGGATGAAGAAAGATGCTCAAGCTAGGAGCATTATATATATGGCAGTCAATGATTACTTGTTACCTCATATTCGAGGTCTTGAAAGTGCAACTGATATTTGGAATGCTTTGGAGGAGCATTTCCAGAATACTACTAAGTCAAGGAAGGCATCCTTATGGGCAGAGTTTACCACCTTTAAGAAGAAGGCTTCTCAATCCATTTCAGACTATGTGACAAGAAAGAAAGATATTGCAGATGCTTTCGGAGCTGTTGATGAAGACATTGAGGAGAATAAATTGGTAAGGCAAATCCTTACAGGTTTGAGAGGTGATGACAAATGGAAGCCATTCATTTTGTCTACAGAATTATCACTTGATCATTTCACTCCTGATTTAAATCAGTTGCTAGGTCATATGCTAACATTTGAGCAGGATGTTAAAGGAGATGGTGACAAAAGTACAGGTCATGCAATGTACTCAAAGGACAAGAAGAAAGCTAACAAAGGAAAGCAACAAGCAGGTGAAGATGAAGGTACAACTAGTCAAGCCAACTTCCTAAGAGGTAGAGGAGGTGGCAAAGGTAGAGGAAGAGGCAGAAACAACAAAGATGGAGGCAAAGCTTGTTGGATTTGTGGTAAGACAAATCATTTAGCTAATGATTGTTGGCATAATAATCAGAGTAATGGTGGATATAATCAGAACTATAATACAAGAGGAAGAAGTGGCAGAAATCAAAGAGGTAATTTCAGAGGCAGAGGTAGTAGGGGTTACTTTGGAAGAAATGCAGGTAGAGGTTTCCAAAGTCAACAATATAACAACACCTATTACAATTATGCTTCAGATCAAAAGGAAGATTCAACTTTGATAATGAATGCAACTTGTGAAAGGCAGAATGAAGATCAAAGAGTCTTCTACATTGATTCAGGGTGTAGCAATCACCTGAGTGGTAATATAGCCTTGATGACTGATTTGGAAAATAAGGTATCTAATCATGTTGTTCAAACAGGTGACAATACAAAGCACAATGTGAAATCAATTGGATCAGTGAAGGCCAAGGATGGTAGCACCTTATTGAGTAAGGTCTTGTATGTTCCTACAATTCCTAAGAATTTGATAAGTGTAGGACAAATTGTGGAAAAAGGTTATGAAGTAAGGTTCACTAATGAAGGAGTGTTTGTGGAAGACCCTAGCAATGGGTATAAACAAATTGTTTCAGGGAAGAAAGAAGGAAGATTGTTCACATTGAAGATTCAAGGTAATATTGGTCATGCCATGTTCACATATGGAGGACATAAGATTTCTGAGTTAGATCTTTGGCACAAGAGGCTTGGACATTTTAATGAAAGAGGTATTAAAGACATGATTAACAATGGTTCAGTGCTTGGTTTGCCTAATATTGCAGGTCAACATATGACATACAGATGTGAGGCATGTCAATTAGGTAAGGCTCATAAGCTTTCCTACTCCAAGCATGGTTTTATGTACTCAGAGAAGCTTGAGTTGATACATACAGATGTGTGGGGACCATCAAAGGATTTCAATATAAATGGGTCAAGATATTATGTGATTTATGTTGATGATGCTACTAGATGGATCACTATTTATGTGATCAAAGATAAGTCAGAAGTGTTTAATACATTTAAACACAATCATGCATATGCAGAAAGAATTACAGGACATAAGTTGAAAAGACTAAGGTCAGATGGAGGGGGAGAGTATTTCTCTAATGAATTCAGTAATTACTTGTGGGATGCAGGTATAAAAAGGGAAGTTACTTGCAGGTACTCTCCTCAACAAAATGGTGTAGCAGAAAGGAGAAATAGAACTCTTGTTGAGTTTGCAAGGTCCATGATGAAGGAGAAAAATTGCCCTAATTATTTGTGGGCTAAAGCTGTAAATACAGCTACTTATTTGGTCAATAGGTTACCATGTAAAGCTTTGCAGGGAATGACACCTTATGAGGCATGGTGGGGTAAGAGACCTACACTAGACCATTGCAAAGTATTTGGATGTTTGGCCTATGCATATGTGCCATCACAATTAAGGCACAAATTGGAACCTAAAGCTGAAAAATATGTGTTTATTGGTTATGATGATAAGCAGATGGGATACAGGTTGTGGAATCCATCCACAAAACATTTTCTTGTATCAAAAGATGTTACATTTGATGAGCAAGGTACTTGGTATGCAGGTACTATCAATATTAATACAGATGATGAAGAGGTTGTGAGCCAAAGGAAAGGTAATTCAAAGGTTCAAATAATTGATGAAGAAGAGAATAATGAAGTGCAGGTTGAAGTGGAAGAAACACCTAGGTTTGATCCTGAATATGAAGAACCAGAAACCTCAAGAAGTGGAGAACTTAGGAGGTCTACAAGGAACAAATGGCAACCTACAAGGTATAGCTATGATACTTCATTTCTGGCTACCAAAGATTATGCTTACATGATTAAAACAGATGAAGACCCTTCTACATATGAAGAGGCAAAAGGTAAAGAAAATTGGGAGAAAGCTATGCAGGAAGAATATGATGCATTATTGGAGAATCCAACATGGGATTTGGTTCCAAAACCAAATAGCCAGAAGATCATTGGATGTAAGTGGGTTTATAAGACAAAAAGATTTGCAGATGGAAGTGTATCTAGGTACAAAGCTAGACTTGTTGTCAAAGGGTTTGCTCAGACATATGGTGTTGACTATGATGAGACTTATAGTCCTGTGGCAAAGATGACAACCATCAGGACACTTATAGCAATTGCTGCATGTAAAGGTTGGAAATTGTGTCAATTAGATGTGAAAAATGCTTTTTTGAATGGTTATATTTCAGATGATGTATTCATGGAGCAACCTCAAGGGTTCAGAGATAAAAGGTATCCAGATCATGTGTGCAAGCTTAAGAGAGCTTTGTATGGCTTGAAGCAGGCCCCAAGGGCATGGAATTATAGACTTGTAAAGTTCTTGAAAGAACTTGGATTTCAGGTGTCTAAAGTAGATAGTAGCTTGCTTGTCAAAGCAAGTGATAATGGTTTCATATACATGTGCATATATGTTGATGATATAATCCTTACAGGTACAGATGAGGAAGGAATACAAAGACTAAAGAAGCAAATGGAAAAGGAGTTCAAAATAAGTGACTTGGGAGACTTGTCATACTTCTTGGGCATGGAGATTACATATACTCAACATGGAGTATTTGTGACCCAAGAAAGGTATTTGAAGAACTTGTTAATCAAGTTTAAAATGGATGATTGCAGGGTAGCACCTACACCAATGGAGGTGAATCACAAATTGAGTAAATTTGGAGGTGAAGAATTCAAGGACATGAGACAATATCAGAGTTTGGTTGGTAGTCTTACCTATGCTACTTTAACTAGACCTGATTTATCATATGCAGTAGGGGTTTTGTCTCAATTCATGCATTGTCCTAGGAAAGACCATTGGATTTCAGGTCAAAGAGTGTTGAGGTACATTAAGGGTACACTCAAAGAAGGTTTGTATTATGGGTTTACATCAGATACAAACATCAAGATCTTATGGGTAATCCAGATGATAGAAGATCAACTTATGGATACACGTGTTATGTGGGAGATAAGTTAATCTCCTGGTGCTCAAAGAAGCAACATACAGTTGCTTTGTCATCTACAGAAGCAGAGTACAAAGGCATGGTTGAAGCTGCAAAAGAAGTGATATGGCTTAAAACTCTAATGAAGAGTTTTGACATTATACAGAACATACCTATCATTTATGGTGATAACATGAGTTCATTATATCTAGCTCCTAATCCTGTTTTTCATGCCAGGACTAAACACATTGAGATACAGTATCACTTTCTAAGGGAGAAGGTGATGGATAAGGAGATTGAAGTAATACATACTTCAACAAAAGATCAGATAGCTGATATGCTTACAAAGAGCTTGGATGGACCAAAGCTACAGAAATTTAAAGACATGGCAGGTATAAAGAAGATAAGAGAAACCTCAATTGATGATTGAGGGGGAGCTGTTGGTGCAGACCAATCACCAATTGAAGATTTGAAGGACAAAGGATGGAGATGAGATCAAGTTTTGAAGCAAAGAAGATGGATACATTCACAGAGTGAAAGACATGTACACATATGTACATTAGTTAAGACATAGGTTACTTATACTTATGCTTTGATATAAGTCTGTACATAATTGCCTATAAATACTTTTGAAAATGTCGGGGCAAGGAGAGAAGACAAGGAGAGACAATAGGAGATCATGAAATTAGTGTATTGAGTAGTAGAAAATGTCATTAGACATGTGTGAAGTGAGTTGAACTCTCTATCCTCACTCAGTTGTAAATTTCTGAGAAATAGAAGGAAAAATTGCGCCCGATGTTTCTGTGTTTTCTCCCTGTGTGATAGATCTTTTGTGAATTCCTTTTGGAGATATCTAAGTCCACAGTTAATCAATCTATGGCTAGAGTTTGAGAGTCTAATTGTGATCAGGCTATGAGAATTGTGTGTAGGAACATTTACATGTGAGAAAGTACTCACTGGTTCCTGAAACAGGCGCAAATTTCGATCTTAATGATTTGATCATTTCTCACTCCACAGTGTAAAGTTTTGTGCAAGTAAGCACTTAATCTTTAAGTTGGAAGGTAAGCTACTCGTGGCTAAAAGCATTTGCTTAAACGGGTTTTATACTGAGAGAATTAAAGTTAAGAAGTTAGGGGTGTCCAAATCGACTTCTCAGAAGTGCAGATTTAGACATAGCTGACTTGGTAAGTAGATTTCTCAAAATCTACTGAACCTTTTGAAGTAATTCGACTTGGAGAAGGTGCACAATCTTTAGGCAACACCTTGTGCAAAGTTTCATCAAAAACTTTACACATTTACGCAGTCAATGAGCAAGATCTATGCAGCAGACTTTCTGAGGAAATTCCTTCTTCACAGTTTAGTCAGGAAATTGATATTTGGTCATTGATAGCTTAAATTGGTGAAGGTTTTGACTTACTCTTGATATAGAGGTGTTCTAAATTCAAGAGTAGGTTGTTCTTTTGGAGATTAACACTCTCCATCAGTGTGTGCATGTATGCATATGTGTGGGTATGTATGTATGTTTAAGTGTATGCATATGTGTATGTGTATGCATGTATGTGTGTGTGTATGTATGTATATGTAAGTGTATATATGTATGTGTAAGTGTATGTATATGTGTATGTGTTTTCATGTATGTGTGTGTATATGTATGTGTGTGGGTATGTATTTAGTATGTATGTGTGTGTATGTGTATATGTGGGTATGTATGTATGTTTAAGTGTATGCATATGTGTATGTGTATGCATGTATGTGTGTGTTTGTATATGTATATGTAAGCTTATGTATGTATGTGTAAGTGTATGTATATGTGTATATGTATACATGTACGTCTATGTCTATATGTATGTGTGTGGGTATGTATTTAGTATGTATGTTTGTGTATGTGTATGCACGTATGTGTGTGTATGTATGTATGTATATGTAAGTGTGTGTATGTATGTGTAAGTGCATGTATATATGTATGTGTATGCATGTATGTGTGTGTGTATATGTATGTGTGTGGGTATGTATTTATTATGTATGTTTGTGTATGTATATGTGTGGGTATGTGTATGCATGTGTAAGTATGTGTTTTTAAGTGTAATTATGTATATGTAAGTGTATGTATGTGTGTCTGTATGTGCATGTTTATAATTTAAAATTTCTTTTATATTTTGACCCTTTTTTGTTTGAGTTTAAAATAAGAGGAGATATTATATGGTAGAACAAAATATCAGAGGACTTAACATACCACTTGAGATGTGGTAATTTTATCGCAGACACCTACATCTTCAGGAATCATTTCCTCAATAGAAGGTTTACAAATTAATATTTTATATTACTGTGATAATAAATTCTCATATCTGTTATAAATGTTTTACATTTAATCTATGTAATTTTGTTTCATTAAATAAATGTAGGCTACTAGAAACAAGAGAGTTGAGTCTAGTCATACATCACACTTAGTCCAAATGGGCCATGATGGTTTTCTAGCTACATTTCTAAGTATATGTATTATTGAGACTATATTTTGTATTTTAGTTAAAACAGTATTCATAAATCATTCTTATTTGTTTCAATGCAGCAAAAGGATTATGGTCGATATCCTATTGAAAAAAAAAATTTTGCTACACATTGTGGATTTCATTTCCTGAGTGATTACATGCAAGATCATCCAAATGCTTTTGTGAGAATGATTAAATTTCATATAATAATTATATTTTGATTGATGTTTCATATTTTTTTATTTATTTATGTTTTTTATATGTAATATAAGAGTATTATGGAGAGGCAGATATGGATGATGTGGAGAGATAGACATAGCCAGGAGGATCTCGATCGTCACAAAGTGCTCACACCTCTACCCATGATGCCACTACAGATACATCAGATCATGCAGATGATTTGGATTATGAGGATGATCATGATGATGATAATGATGATGACTTAGAGGATGATCATGATGACTGATATATTACATTGAAAATATATTTTACATCGATATACTTTTTTTTGTATCTATATATTTTCGCATTTGAGTTATGTTTTGAATCGTTTCTATGGTACTAATTAATGAAAAGTCATGTTTTAACTATTTTTATTATTTTTTATATTTAACATATGATTTATTACTTTAACTATATAATTCATTCATATTATATATATATCTTTGAGTGCATATATGTATGTATGTGCGTGTAGCTGTGTGTGTATAAAATGTATGCAGGCACATGTAGGTATATATCTATATTTATGTAAGTATGTCTTATGCATGTATATGTGTGTATATATGCGCATGTAGATATGTTTCATGCATATGCATGTGTGTATGTGTATGTGTATGTTTATGGGTAAGTGTATGTGCATACGTATGTGTATGTGATTGTATATGTGTGTATGTGCATGTGTATGTGTATGTGTATGTGTATGTATATAAGTATATGCATGTGTGTATGTGTATGTGTAGGTATCTATGCATGTGTACGTGTGTGTATATGTGTGTGTATATGATTGTGTATATGTATGTATGTGCATGTGTATCTATAATTGTATGTGTGTATGTGTGTGTATGTGCATGTGTATGTGTATGTGTCTGTATATGTCATGTGTATGTGCATGTATATGTGTAAGTGTATGTGCATGTGTGTGTACATATGTGCATGTGTATGTGTGTGTATATGTATGTATGTGCATGTGTATGTGTAAGTGTATGAGTGTGTATATGTATGTATGTGCATGTGTATGTGTACGTTTATGTGTGTATGTGTATGTGTGTGTATATGTCTGTATGTGCATTTGCCTGTGTAAGTGTATGTGCATGTGTGTATGCATATGTGCATTTGTATGTGTAAGTGTATGTGCATGTGTGTGTATGTATGTGCATGTGTATGTGTGTATATATGTATGTATGTGCATGTGTATGTGTAAGTGTATGTGCATATGTGTGTGCACGTATGTGCATGTGTGTATGTATGAGCATGCATGTGCATGTGCATGCATCTCCATTTGCATCCATGTGTATGTGCATGCATGTGAATGTGCATGTGCATGTGCATGTGCATGTGTATAAGTATTTGTTAATGTGTGTATGTGTATGTGTATGTGCATGTGTATGTGTGTGTATATGTGTGTTTGTGTATGTGCATAGGTAGGTGTGTGTATATATGTGAGTGTGCATGTTCATGTATGTGTGTATATGTGCATATGAATGAGTAAGTGTGAGTATGTTAATTAATGAAAGTGAAACAATCTCAATGATATACAAACAATAAAAATTGTACTTACAATAATTAGCCATATTCTATTCTTGGTGAAATTCTTGAATAACCTACAAGAGAGAGAGACAGAGAGATAGAGAGAGATGAAAACAGAGAAGAAAAAAGAAAAAGAGAGAGAGAGAGAGAGATAGAAATTGAAAGAGAAAGAGGTAGAAAGAAGGAGACAGAGATTCAAAAAGAGATTATTGGAGCTTCTAAGCATAGTGCACATGTGAATGTTGGATCTCTTCGATCAATTGCACATAAAATGATGATATAAAGAGTGATCCAATGTTTTTTTTTTCTTTTTCCCAACACTAACTTTGCATAAGTGATGTAAAATCATCCTCTACGCGATCATGCAAAGCGATGTTCAACTCCATCACATAAGCAACACAAATAAGTGTTGCATATGGGATGCTTGCTTCTGAGTCACATAAGTGATGCTAACATAGCAAGGCTCTCATGGACGTCGCTAAGAGCATCAGAAACAACATCAGAAATAAAATTGAGATTAATGTCACTTAGATGATGGCGAGCACTTGACACCTAGTCCAACAAAATGCAGGATCATGAAGTGACAAAATGTGCCACATTAACCATCACTATGCCCTCGTATTCCTTGTAGTGATGCCTCTATGAGGATGGTTTGAGGAGATCAATGGTCCAACTCAAAAACCCTGATCAACCCTTTGGGATTGAACATCCAATGGTCAAGTTCGAAGAAGGCTCATACATTGATAAAGAGCAACCCATGTACGTGGTCACGAGCTTACCCGATACGAAGATGAGTTTTGAATTGTCATTCTTGAGATGGAAATGAAAGACCTGAAACAAAGAAGCCTAGGAGGAGAACCTAAGACACCTAGATGTAAGTATATCTTGACTAGAGTGATCATCCTAGTGTGGATTCCCGAAGACAATAAGAGCATAGAGTTATTCTTTAATAGGAGCAGTGATGAGGGTTCCCCTCCAACAAGATCTAATTATTCTTATGTCCTCCAATTAGCAAAATCATCCTCTGCTCATGGAACCGAGAGGGAAAGAGCTAGATAGAGACATAAAATGAGCTTTCCAAACCCCTTAGGAAGTGAGTGGTTAGGATTACAAGCTGAAAGAATAGATCAAGAGAGGCAAAGAGACCCAAAACATCAAAGATGTATGGAGGAGTTTCCCTTACCTAGGCTTGAGAACATCCTAGGATCTTGAGGCCCACTTAATGATGAATTACGAGGATGGTACTCGAGACCCATACAATCACATAGGAGAGTTTAGACAAGTGCTAAAAGCAGAACAAACTGATGAATTGTTCACTCAATATAATGCCTTTGGTTTGACACTAAAGAGCATTGCCTTGAGGTGGTTTCAAACGCTATCAGAGAGATCCTCTCTCCCTAATTTGATGAGAGATAACCTTCAGCATCTTCAAAGCTCTATTTTACTAGAGGGAAGTTCTGGTGGCACTCAAGGAACGGAAAGAAAAAATTGCTTATGAAAGGGCCACAACATGGGTAGAGTGATTATATCATGTTTTAGCTTCAGTAGAATGTCAAGGGGAAAAATATAAATAGAAGGAAGGTCTAAAAGGGGACCTTCATCCGAACAAGTAGATACTTCATTGCTGCTTCAAAACCAAAAGGTTGTCAGAATTATCAAAGGTGGAATTCAAGAAAAATAAGGAAATTCGACAAATGTGGACTTCTTATTGGAAATTCCTTATCAAGGTTCACGTGAAGGATGTACCTAAATTTTTGTATAGAGCTTCATGCCATGGAGTGTTATAGAGAAAAGAGACCAAAGAGCACTAAGCAAAGAAAGGTTTATTCACATGCGGAGATTCCGATCTTATTAGACTAACATATACAATGTAGAAAGAGTCTTTTTTATGGACTTAAGATAAACTATTTTTGGCTTATATAAAACACACAAATCTGTGCAATTGGTAAATGTGGTTTTTTTCATGGGCAACGCTAATTTAGAAGATATAGATTGTTCAAATTCGATGATATATGACTAATATAAAATGCTCATATGACACTTGAAGCTCTTTAGATATTAGAGCGGAATCCAACCCTTGCAAGCCTTATGAGAAATGGAAGGTGGATGTTTGGTGGATGTTTGGTCAGTGAATCACTTAGCTATGCATGTTTGTTGCAGTCTGAACTATTCATGATTGCAAGTTCAGTTGAAGAAAAGCTTGGAGGCACCAACTCTTAGCATTATTAAATAAACCGACGCTCGCAGATGAAGATAGATGATTATTATTATTTTTTTTTTTGGGGGGGGGGGGGGGGGGGGGGGGGGATTTGTCTTCGTTTTACGACCCATGAACATGATTTGTGTCCTCTTATAATTGCTGTATCCTGAGTTTGGTTCAGCCTCATGTAAATTTTTCACTCCTCAAGACCCTAGTGTTTGTGCTTGGGGCAGGGAAAGAGAGATTGTGTTTACACTAAGGTGTGTTCTTCTTCAAAATTCAATTGGAAACTCATATAGTACAAACAATATGCCAAATGAAAAATAGCGGTTGTTTTAAGAGCAATGTAAAGAAAGAAATTCCTGATGACTATAGGTTGTTCATCAAAATACAGTTGCAGTGTAATAATAGTTTCTATTGTACAAAGTGTTTTGTACTTAGTTTCTGTGTTTCAACTCCTCCCTACATGGAGAATATGACTACATTGATGGTAGCCAACATATTGATTTACTTCAGTAAAAACTAAGCTTTAAAATAAAGCACTTCTTTGTGACCCAAATGGTTCTTGGTTGATCAACTACTAGAAGCCTTTATCATGGAATTGTTCAATAGTGGCATTAGGCACAATACCTCATCCTTGATCCACAACTTGAAGCAAGCACTCCAGAGATGGTTAGGCTAGTAGGAGGAAGGTTTAGATAGTACCTAGAGAGATGCTCCATTCCTGAACTACCCACCATAGTCAAGCAAGTTCCATTACTCCTAGATGGTTTGCTAAGTGCCAACTTGAGATCATATGTGTATCTAAAAGAGTGTATGATCATAGAATAGTGTGTTCATATGTGCATTGATATTGAGGACAATCTAGGGGAAGAGTTAAAGCTTTAGATAGTGCTACTAACTTCACTTCTAAACCATCTACTTCAATAGAGGAGTTGGCAGAGACAGTAGCACACAAATTAGGAGTCTCGACTAAACATACCCCCAGGATGGTCCCAATAAAACGATGTTACAATTGTGGAGGAGACCACATAGCTAAGTTTGTCCAATTATGGCTCAACCCCAAGGAAACCCTAATGGATAATATTGCACTATTGAGAGGAGATACACAAACCACATTGCACAAGATTTCCCTTACAACAAGTAGGTGGTTAGGCCAAGTTATCCACAACCATATCAACAACAAGGAAGATACCAAAATCAGTACCAACCTCAGCAATACTTTAGGCCATATTATCCCTACTAGCCATTATATCAAGTTCAGTAGAGACCTCAAACAATGTTGGGTCAACAGCTTCCTCCCCCAGCCAATGTGATCCTAGTTAAGTATGCATTAGTAGAAGAGAACTTAGGTAGAGCCTTAGTGCCAGCACCTCCCTTGATTTTTGAAAGTGATCCAAATGCTCATATTTTTTACTCTACACATGTAGATAGTCCACCTGCTTACTACATGGAAATACTTATCTCCCTATCCCTTATCAAAGTTACATAGGGAAAGATGTTTTAGAATCAAGTGTAGGTGTTTCCATTGCTACCACTTCCTTATGGAAGCATTGGGGCAAATCGACACTGAGAACAATGAGAATGAAATTTGCAAATGGAAAATAGCCACATCAAGGAACCTCTAGGATTTTTGGAAAGAATAACACTTATCACTTGGAGTGTGGATTTTGAGCATACTTTCTCCATACGTGAATTTGGCAAGAACTACGCATATGAGATGATCTTAGGTAGATCATTCATGAGACAACTCTAGACGGTGCAAGATTGGGGAACCAATTCTTTGAAATTGCAACATCTAGGAGTCACCACTAAGGTCAATCTGAGAGATTACTCTGATAGAGATGTGACCCCTATAGAATAGAACCCCATCCATAGGGTAGCAAATGACACAAAATCTGTGCACTCCATAGGATCAGGATCCTCTTGTATGCATGAAGACACACTTATGGATGTGTAAAGTGGCAATTGAATAAGATAAAAAATTAGCGGCAAAGGAAGTAGGTATAGAGAAGCACTCTAGATCAGTACAAGACCCAGCCTATGCACCCATCGTGTTCGTAGATAAATAATTTGAACATCATGGTCTGGCTGAAATTCAAGCCACAATGGTCATACTTGTGAATGAAGAATAGTGGACCCACCACTATGATCAAGATGGCTTTGAAATTTTAGTCTTCATGATATGTTGAATCATGTACGATTGAATTCTTGAAGAGTGTGAACCTCATATGATTGAACCCAAGGAAGAACAAAAATGGATTAGAAAAGAGGTTGAGGTAGAAGCCCTAGAACGCACTTGGTGCATGAACTTGAGGAGACCTGGTAGAGATCAACCTAGGCAAGATGCTCATGGAACACCAAGATATGTTGGAAAACATTGATTCAATGTCTCATTGGTCAACACTTGCTCAAGTTGCTATAGCATGTGTATAGTCTTGTTGTACTTCTTCTATAAGAAAAGTGCTAGGCACCGTGGCTAGAACGATTTCCTCCCAAACGTATGGTGCAGGTTCAATTCCCACAGACGGCAAACAGTGCAGATCATGATTTTTTTTCAGATATGCTTTTGAAATAAAACGGCAACGGAGTTTTTTTGCGTTTCGCAATCAACGATGGTAGCGATCGTATTGTTCATGCTTTATTAAAGAGCTTTTGATGGTGCTTTTGGAAGGGAACAAAAAGACTATATAAGTACATGCTTGGCTCATTGTCTTGTATCCTACACCTATTTCAACACAAGCTTTGGAAGCTTGGTCCCTCAATAGGGGTGGTGCTTCTTAGCACATGGGGCGGCCATGGTGCTAACTTGGAGCATGTTGAGAAGCGGCTATGGAGTTCTTCTTGGAGAAGAAGAGTGTGCTCACACTCTTGCTTATGGAGGGGACTTACTCATCACTAGCTTGGTGGTGTGTATCGACCATCCACATGATGTATTTGAAGATTGTCTTCTACATGAAGATTTTGGGTTACTTCAAAGACATTGGATGGTGGTTAGCATAAGATTTACATCTTATGTTAAGAATTTAGATACATGTTCTCTTTATGCACACAGGTATTGCTTGGAGTTTATGGAGGCAGTAACATCCATATCAGAAGAAGTCCTATTTGGCATAGGTACAAGAGAATCAGTACATATATGCTTTATGCATATTTGGATGAGGTGTTCGAGAAGGTATATTCATATGAGTTTGAGGATTTCTTACTGCAAACTTATTAGCATTCTTTGCTACTTTTGTAAGTATGTGATCTTTCACACACGTATCTCACTTAGGGTCTTCCATAGCCTAAGTTCAGATGAGGGTTTGCTGATTATCAGTTCTAGATTGATCCTTCCTCTTTCTATCACTCATATTCACTCTTCTACAACCTATTAGGTCACACATCTCATATATATTCAGATTTCTATCCATACATTTGAATATGTTTGTTCCATTTGTACATTCACTCATCCATCTATTTCTGTTCACATAGAGTGGTTGAGAGTTTTGCTCCCACATTGTTAATATTGGAAGATTGCTAGAATCTGCGTTGTAGATCCTGGACATATGGAACTTGGACCTGTGGTATTGTTATGGGCCTACTAAATTTTCAACAAGATATCACATGGTTATGTGTCAAGATATGAGTATGACCCCTCAATGCGTTACTGATAGGCATCCTCTCATGATGTTAGAATTAGGATAAGGAAAGAATGCAAGAACAATAAGGACCTTGATTGACTCAAGTGTTGCGACTAATGCATTTAGTCTTTCTTATTGTCAAGATTTGCAATTAAGTAACAATCCTATAGAAGCTTACCTCATATGATTAAGAGGAGTGGAAAACCTTTGTATAGGTGAGGTGGAACTTCCCATCTCTTTCCAAGGTGTCCATATGAGAGCTAAAGTGCTAGTGTGTCAAGATGCGAATCTCACAAAACCTCTCAATTTGGGCCAAGATTGGATCTAAGACCATGTGGTGAACTTAAACCTAAGAAGCTGAATTCTTTAGGTCTAGGTGAACTAGCAATGCATCACAACTAAACTAGAAAATCAAGCACTCAAGGATATAGAAAAGGCACTCACACCTAGTCCTTCTAGGAGCACTCATGAAGGTAAATATGTTGTTCTTGTTTGAAGCTTTATAATGCAGAAGCATGTTGTTCTCAACAAAATAATTTGAGATAAGGCAAAACTCTTTTCTTTTCCAAAGATTATTAAGAGAAAGTAGGATAAACGACTCAAGAAACAGAGGATGTAGAAGACTGAATCACATATTGAAAACACAGTCTACTACAAGAGGACTCAAGGAAGCAAGCATATTGAGAAGCTCTCAACATGCAAGATGATCATATTCCCTCCAATAAGGAACGATTAGTGCCTGAGATCATGAATAACAAGAAGATAGTGAAATTGAAGGACATGGCCACAATGAAACCAAACTTATCAATGCCACTCAAGATCTACATGCAATATTTCGCTTTTCTGGGGCAAGACCGCTTCAACCAACCCCACAAGAAGATTTGGATTATTTTTTATGTAGTGATGACAATAAGATTAATGATCAATCTTTGTTTCTCGATTATTGACCAATTATATGCTGCAAACAATAGATGGTTTCATAAATCGATACTAAATGAATGTTGTGCAATCATGTGCATAGTCTATAAGTATTTATCATATGATGTACCCATAGAAAGGGCACTCATGTGGACCCAATTTCATCTCTTGAAACAAGGGAAAGCATCCACTCACTAGTCAAAAAGGATGCACGGAACTATCCCTTTTGTTCAATCTAGAGACATGCAATAGGCTCCAGAAGTATCACGGACTAGAAAAGGCACAATTCCCACATTCACCATCCATCTCCCTCATTCCAACATGGAAGGAACATCCAAAGGTGGTCTAGAGGTTCCTCTGATGCTGCAATATATCAAATTCCAAGCTACATGAAGCATGGAAGATCTCGGAACCTTTGACTTTGAGCATCTATTATACACTCAACTTTTAGATATGGAGATTTACTTGGACCCAAACACTCCCACTAGAACTGCACAACAAAGGAGTCAAGGCCAAGAAACGGAAAGGAAGACATGTACTTTGGGAAGACACCCAAAGAAGAACATTTTCTCAACAACCAGAGCAACCTGAAGATGAGGAAGAAGAAGAAGCCACTAGCGCTCTTGCCTACATCACATAGCTCCATGGACTATGCCAAATTATGGAGAGTGTTCGATCCCAACAATTACTTTTTGAATAGAGCAATAGAATACCCATGACCCAACTCTTAAAAGAGGCAAGTGTAGATCCTCAACTCATTGAATCTCTACTAATGCTCTCAAAGACATGTGCAATAGTGGAGGCCATAGGATACCCACCACAAAAGCCACATGTGATCTATGAACCAGGTAGATTACATACCGACAAAGGCTAGGGAAAGATATTCAAATTCCCATCACTACCATAGCGAGGACAATGATGGCACCTAGGACGATCGAAACAACTACCACTATAGTATCACTAATGCAAGGAGAAATGACCTCCCAAGCCAAAGACACTAGTGTATCAAGTCTCCTAGCCTCCCCACTCAAAACTCTTGGCAAAAAAGTGACCATTATCCATGAAGAGGCATCCAAACCCATCTTTCATACACCTCCACCATCCCTCCCTAGATCCGAGGATGTAGTTCTCCTACCTACTACTGCTCCAACCATACACACCTTCACTTTCCATAGCCCAAATCTATTTCATCCCTAGTCTCTTCCTTTGATAATCCACTATATCATACCACCACCCATTAGATAGCTCCTTCCATTGACCCTATCATTGGATGCCTAGCTTCCACCTTATCTGTCTTAGGCCATCTTGATTTTCGATCTACTTTCATGGGTTTTCATATCACTCCATCTCCTTTGACTATAGTTTTCCCTCCAACCTCCCTCCCAAATATGCTCCACCCATTTGTTGCCTATTTGTGAAGCCTCCTCCAACCCCACCCCCATACCCCTTTGTCCATTCCACTATCGACACCCACATCAAAAATACTCACAACCACCACATGCACATCACCTACCATCCATGTGTATATGGTAGACACGTCATGATCACATGGACATATCACCACCCAGAACACCTCCCACTCACCCCATGGTTCCACCATCTCCAATTCCCCTTCCACCAGAATCACCTACACTCACTTCATTATTAGTCACTATAATCATGATTTCCATTCCCTATTTCCCTCCCCTTACATCAATAAATGTAGAAATTGCATCCACCACTAAAGATAATGCATTTAATTCCATAATTTAGTGTGTAACACAATAGAAGACCGATTATCATAGACTCAAAGAATGCAACAACATGCTATAAGCTCACTCTATGTTGTTACATCAATGTACAACAACACTTGAAGCAGTCAATGAAGGCCTATAAGATCAATATCATACATTAGAAGAAGCTCATGGCATATTTGAAGCAAAACTCCAGGAAGTAGATCAACAAGCCATACAAATAGAAGAAGGCCATATTCACACACCAATGGAACGTAAAACCAAAATTAATCACAACATGACATTACTACAAAGACATCTATTTGCTGCTCAAGAAGAGCATCACTACTTGCAAATAGAGAATCAAGAGAACATAGAAGTTGCCATAAAGAATACCCCTGGTGCAAGGATGAGTCCATCAAAATTACAAGCGGTTCCCCTAGAGATCATTCACATCATTCTTGAAGATTGTGCTAATTTACTAGAGGCACACGAAAAATTATCTAAAGAGCTGACACAACTATAAAAGCAAAAGGATTTAGGAGCTACACTTGCCCCGAGTCGAGTACCATCAATGCCTTTAGTAGTCTTTGACTCCACTACAATAATGGCTCTAAAAAAAAATAGTAGAATTGCAAGCTAATTTTTTCTAATAAGAATAACCTCCATATCACCCTCAGGCACCAAAAGAAGAGGAACTAGTACATATTCTTATGGAATAGATTTTTGAAGAAGAATATGAACCTCAGCCTGTTCTCAACTGTAGACTTACCAAAGAATGAGAGGACTCCTTTGAAGCCCCACGACCACCATGGCTCAAACAGGTCAAGAGCATACACCAAAAGATCACATCACCATTCAAATCCGTGCAATGCATAATATGGAAGAGACTATAATCAAATCAAAATATTTCCACAACCTCACTCATTGACATCTCATTAACTCTTCAAAACCACAATATTGACTGTATTTTGGAATTCTCCAGATAATGATGCCGAGATTAAAAGGTGACTATCAAAACACCATCATTTTCCACCCGATTTTAGTTAGAGGACTTACCTACTACCACACGCAAGGGCACAATTTTTCAACCAACCAAGTGGAAGAATCTGTTAGAGACATATCAAAAAATGCCATGATCATGGAATAATGTAGCACTCCATATCATTTACAATCCATGGTGTGGGCCAATCCCCAAGCATAGAACATGGAAAGCATTTGCACTCAAGGTACATAACAATGCATGTGCTAAATGGGTAAACTATCGATAATTAGCACCACCATAGGGACCACCCTCTATATCATACATGATGGCCATGATACACCATTAGATACCTCATCTCAAGCCCATGTCAAATGTAGCACCTCAAATTATGTTAAAGATTTTTGACACGATGTTGATTGTATTCAAAAGTTCAAGAATGTTTGGGCACCAAACATCTCAGCCCCAAGATTTTTTAATGCCATTTATGATCTAATCTATGACATGAGTACCACTCCAAGTATCCATGTTGTCTATGCCTAGCATGCCAGAATAAGGTACCTCCTAGCTTGTTATAAGCAAACCCTTGAAGACATGTTTGCAACATGTTTTTGGGAGTACCATTCTAAGGTGTTCTTATAAAAACCCACTCATCTTCTTGAATTTTTTGCCTATGAGCAAGCAATGTAGTCGAAATTATACAGAACAACCCAACTTGAGATCCCATGTGACAATGATTGGGAATGTCTATAATTTGATCTACCAAAGGGACTATGATTATAGGCACATGATCTGGCAACGAATGTACTACACAGCCACATTGACCATCCCACCCAATGCATGTCTATCAACGGTGATAGATGCTAGAGAGGGGGGAGTGTTAGAAGTATCAAAGTACAATAAGGCCAAAGAAAGGGATTAGAAGGATCAAGATGATACAATAGTCATGCAGATCAAGCAAAAAATAGGCTCAAACAGATTTTTAGAACTTATTTTCAATCCAGAGTGATTTTTATCATTACACCAACATTGTAAATATCATTTCTCATAGTTCAAAATCCATTTTGTTCAAGCCGAGGATTCCTCAAGCTTGAGGACTGCAAGAAGTATCTATGTATCGAATTTCATATTTTACTCAGCTCCTTTGAGCCTCCAAATAGTCTTAGGAACCTGTTTTTAAACTAGGTTGGACACTAGGTATGAACTAGGACAAAGCTAGTCAAAAACTATAAAAAGATTTAGAGAGCTCTTTTTTGAGGTTAGCTGGTTGGGAGATAGGAGCTTTTGATGAGCATTGTGAACTCCTTGTCGTTAATCAAACATCCCATTGTTTCTCCCTTTGTGTGTGTCTATCTCTGTATGCATGCTCCTATGCTTCTCACTCATGCACTTGTGCCTTCACTTACTCATGGTCCTCATACACGTTCTCATGTCTCCACGGATTGAAAATTATGAGTTGGATCTCCTCATGTTGATACTTATCATTGCATTAGAGTGATAGAGAGGGAGTCCTTTTAGCGTAATATATAGCCATGTGATATCTATGGACTTTACCTTAATACTGATAATTCATGTTCCTAGGCTGATATACACCTTTTCATTATAGCTTCATTCATCTGATGTACTGCAAAGATTTTTTGTCTGCTACTTCTCATATCTTCTTCTTTGCATCTATTAGCCACATTGAGTGGACTTGATATCTCTTATGTCAAAGGCACATGGTCTTGGGTCTACATCCACTGATATAGTTTGGTAATACATCTCCTTCTAAGGCGACCAATTAGAAACATATACTTGTTGATATCTTATTGATGATCATGGGTCCATATCCATGTTCCTCTAATTCAATGTATATACGAAGACTACATCTCCAATTTTCAAGCCCTTATCTTTGACATGTGCATAAAAATATGTTTCTTTTCTATGTTGCATATATGCACGTGGCTACTCTCAATCTAGTCTAACCTAATCTTTCTAGATCAAAGATCCCTAAAGAGAGTTCATGAATAGTCTAGTGATGCTCTTGTGCCACGTTGAGTGTGGGTATTTGAAATTCTAATGGGATCATAACATTCTAGCCAAATACCATGTGAAAGGGAGTGGCATTAAGTACCCTTTTATAGGCAACTCACTATGGACAAAAAACATGATGAATTTGTTTGTCCCAATCAGAACGCTTTTTATTAACGAGCTTAGTGAAAACTCTACACAGGATCTTGTTTGTATTCTCTACCTGTCGATTTTCCTGTGGGTGATATGGAGCAGACTTCTTGTGAATGACCATGAAATCTTATAAGAGATATTCAATGACCTCATTCAAGAATTGATTTCCATGATCACTTACCAATTCTGTGGGCAACCCATGTGAATATGTTTTTGAATAAAAAAAAAAATTTATTGTTTGGGCATCATTCTTCCAAGTCGCTTTCACTTCTACCATTTGGTTAGATAATCGGTTGTAGCAATGACATACTCTGCATGTGGAATCTTGGTTGGGGGATTAATAAGACCTATAAAGTTTATTCCCCACTAAGAGAATGCACATTGACCCATCAGGGTCCTAGTGGCATCTCATCCATGCATATCGGATATTGAGTTCTTTGACATGTGTCACAACCCTTACATAGGTATGTGCATCCATATGAAGAGTAGACCACAAAGGACCTAAAAGAAAAATGGCCTTGATCACTTGGTCAGGTCCAAAGTTCACTCTTGCAGCACCTTGGTATGTAGTCTCTAAGATCTTTAAGTATTTTCTTACATGGACACATAGTCTCACATATCCATCATGTCCATGCCAATAAAGATTATCTCCAAGGAGTGTATAATCTTGAGGCTTCTGCTCTAGAATTCTTTGTCATGGTAAAATCATTCTTAATGGAATTTCTTTTCCCTCATAAAGTTAGCTACTGGTGTGCTCGAATCGGGTATCAACGACAATTGATACAATGTTGAATGCTCAATGGGTGGTCTATTAATACAAGTTGAAATATCCTTGATGAACCTATAGGCATCTGCTTCCATTGTTTGCTATTATACACCTTGTCTTTTCAGAGTCTATAGGGTCCTTTCATTTCTTTGTAATCCCACGAAAACCACATGGACAATTTGGTTAGTAGTGAGAGGAGGTCTCGTTTAAAAGGATCCTCCAAGTAACCTTTAATTTTTACTCACTAGGGATTCACATCATCACCCAAGTGACATGTGATCAATTGTTGCTATGAGATATATGGTTGGTGCCCAAGAGTCTGATCAATCCCATGGCTCATGTGATTGTGTAACTCAAACACTTTTGTTGCTGGTTGTAGAAATCTCCCAAATTGCGTCGAGACTGTAGCAACCTAGGCTTCTAGAGGTGTGATGATGACCATGTTTGTCATTGGGTTCTATCGATCCTTCTTCCATTTATCGTACTATTGAGTGTGTTTGCAATGTTGGGAGATATGGGCCATCATTCCATAGAAATGAAAACGCAATTGAAATGCTCTGATAAGGGTATTGAAAATACCTTGAGTTCATCATGACTAATTAAAATTTCCTAGTCCTTGTGTCCAAAAGTTTTTTTATGGTGAGTAAGGTATATTATGAAGGTGAGGTGGATAATTAGCGACGCGTTCTCTCGGTTTTTGTATGACAACATTCGCTACTAGGAAAATCTAAGTTTTGGCATTGTAGGGACATATTTCAATGGATTGACTTTCATTTTTCACAAATTGCACAGTATACTTGATTCAATGCATAGTTAGCTACAACATGGCCTCGATTTTTTCATTTTATGCAAAAGGCTTGTTTCAAAAATGTCGTTTGATTTTTTTTTGGTATTCATCCACTCTATTTCTTCTACAAAACCACGAATTTTATGTTCAAGTTGCAACGCCATTAAACTAATGGGGATCCAAATTCATGCCACCAATATACTGCATAATCATAATTTGAAAGAGTTGTGGGTTGATTCTATTGTTGAATCACTCGATGATGACATCTAACAACAAATTGGCATTTTTTGGAGGAAGTTGTTAGAGATGAGTGCAAAAAATTGTAGCATACTCCTGCACACCCTCATTTGGCTTTTGTCTATTATTTTGTAAGAAATAAAAACTTTGTGCCATACTTTTCTTCAAGTGGACTCTTTGTAAGAAGGCTTCCTTGACTATGTTATAGTGTTGGAAATGGTCGAAATCACAATCCATTAGCCACCATGTAGCTTCATTTGCCAATGTTGATCGAAATACTTGAGTCTTATATTCATCATCATTTGGGTTATCCAATACACTTTAGTTGATTTCAAATGTGCGAACATGAGCATTTGGGTTGTCACCTGGAAATCCATCGCGTTCGACGTAAGATACTCCAATTGGATACTACCTTCTTTGTCCACTTTGTGGGTCTGCCATTGATCTCGGCCTAAAATACTTCAAACAGTCCGATAGTCACCGAATAATAAATTGACTTCTATCAGTCGAATCCTCTTATTTGTCATACTACACTACTTGTCAAAAAGTTATTTATTGCATAGACACTGTATACTCACACTTCTCAAACAAGAACTTCATACAATCCATCGTAGAGTCTGATTAAACTCGTAGATACTTCTACAATCAAATCATCAATAGATAGACAAAAGGAAAAAAATACACAGTCCACAGAGACTCAACTTATGGTTAAACCTCCCTGCAATGCCAAAGTTTGACAACCCGACATGTTCGATGCCTACCTCTTCACCAAAAATATGGTTTCACAAAAAATGCCTTATCGACAGCCTAACACTTGCCCAATTCTTGTTCAATGTTTGCAATTTTCTGTTCTTGTGTCATTAGGTCTCTAGTTCATTCTTTAATGCTTATTCAGATCGGTTGCTTATGCCTCTCCTACTTAGGACATTTCTCACAGAATCTTAGTACCGACATGTACTTTGCAAAAAACCACTCCCCAGTAGGACCCTGAGTGTTAACCTTACCCTTTTAGATTAATGAAGGATATAGGCCAAACCAGGTTCTTGGGTGGGATGACTCAAGATATGACCTAAGTCTCTTTATTTCTCCTCTTCGAACTACCTCAGAGACTTGACGAGTTTATGTAACAAATAGACAATCCGTCTTGTTACAGGAATTAGACTAAACTTCAATCGTTGAATACTTAATCTTCATGTCTGTCACACATACAAAGTTTTGATTTTAACTTCGGCGACTCCCCCAAAGAGTGGTCAATTGAGAAATTGTTGTTCCTCCTTGGCAAAAGGATCATTAATTGTTAGAAATCCCCCCCCCCCCCCCTCCCCTCAGGCATCGTGAGTTACTCCTTTTGATAAAAAACAAGCTTAAACCCAAATGGGCTCCACACGAGGGTGATGAGAGGGTGATTAACCTTCTTTGTAATGCCATCTAAGCTATGTAAAAGCTTCCCCTGCTTTGTGGGATTTGGGGGGTCCCGTGGGCACTAGTCCCCTTCTCTTGTACTTTTCTTTATTTAATTCAAGTCCGGGATAGTAAGCTAATGCCGAACTTCCTTTATATTAAAAAAAAAAAGTTTTGAAAATACACCGAAGACTGTATCTTCTCCAAATAACATAACATAGATACGTTCCAAAATATACTTCTTCACTGAAATAACAGAAATATATACTTTTTGTACCATGACTTTACCAAAGACTTAATGAGAGGTTGCATTGACAGACTGAACAAAAATCACACAAAGCGATAGCATCACCGAAATAAATAAACTTGTGCCCAAAGCACCACTACCAGAAGAAATTCACTGGCCTACAACCTAGGATCTCTCTTTGTGTAATGACCTTCGGTCATCTGTATATTAATTTTACCAAAAAGATACATTGCTTTAGTGTTGCTTTTCGGTTAGTGATTGTTCACCAAAATATATATTTCAAAAGTATGTATTTACAAAAAATGAATGGTGGTCCAAATCCGTGTAGCGTAGTGGTTGACGCCTTGAAGTTGTGGGAAGAAGTCCTGAGTTCAAGTCTTGGTTGGACATGTCCATGAGTGTCTTATGATAGGTGCCTCTACCTTACGAGGTTGGGTGCGTGAATGTGTATTTCCATTTCTTTGTACTCTCAAAAAAAAAAGAGAATGGTAGCAGCATAACAATAGCTTTGGAGAATCTTCTTTTCTCTGCTTTCAATTCAAGAACTTCCAAAGCCTCCTGAAAAACTAGACAATCCTTATTTCTTACATCCAAAGTGACTCATTGCTTACTCCTTTGGTTGCCGGTTTTTTTTTCTTCCGTAAAATACTAGATTCTCATAAGTTCACGCAATATTTCCTTACCCCTTGATATAAGATTTTCATACGTTCACGCAATATTTCCTTACACCTTTAGGAGACCATTCATGTTTTTCATTGCATCTTACAACTCTTATACCACACTAGTTGAAGCTAAGATTATCAGAGCAATACCACATACATAGTGTCATATTGAATAACGAACATTAGAAGTGAATAAAATCTACTGATTTTATTTTTCAGAATACAGCTATTAATAAATCATGCACATGAATACATTGGTTACTGATCAAGAAGGCAATAGTGAATTGTATTCAAGATGCTTCTTATAAAAGCATGCTCATATTTATATTTACAAAATAATGCTAGCATTTATATCTATTGCTCTCTCTATGTTCCAACTCCAAGAGGCTTTGGCAATTAGTCGGAAAGAAAATTAAACTTTAGAAACATATGGATTGGAAAGAAGCTCTGATGGAAGAAGTGATTGGCTGCTTCATGTCCCTCTGAACGTCATTAGAGGGGAGGCCCTATGGAAGATCCCGGGGGAAAGATGTGCGTATAATTTTGGCGACTCCCCCAAGGAGTGGTCGATAGAGAAATTACTGTTCTTCCTCAGCAAAAGGATCACCAAATGTAAGAAATCCCCCCCCCCCCCCCCCCTTCAGGCATCATCAAATGCTCCTTCTAATCAACAAGAAGCTTAACCTAAGTGGGCCTTGCATGAGGGTGATGAGAGGGTGATTAATCTTCTTTGAAATTCCATCTAAACTCTGCAAAAGCTACCCCTACTTTATGGAATTCGGGGGATCCTGTGGGCACTAGTCCCCTTCACTTGTACTTTTCTTTTAATTAATACAAGTCTAGGAGAGTAAGCTAAGGCCGAACTTCCCATTGGCAATCAAAAGCAATCAAACTGAAACGTTCAATCAGACAAGGCTACCCGTTGGCCCCGTTGCTCTTCACCATTGCCACAAAAGGACTTAGCCGACTTGTGGAGTGATAGATGGAGCTTGGTCACATAAGAGGCATCATTTTGCCACATACCTCTGGGAAAATGACCATGAGGCTATTCGCAGACGACACAAATGCCTTTGTTCACAATGACGATACCAGCTTGGAAACATTTTGGAGGTGCCTCGACACTTTTTGTGAGGCCTCTAGGTCCAAAATTAACCACTCCAAGACTACATTCAGGGCTATCAAAGGGAATCAACCCAATCTCCTCAGTGGACACGGATGCCAAAACATTCAATCAAGTCAGATCGCTCGCATTCTTGGTATCCCCATGGGATTCGGTGTTACTCTAGAACAAAGGTGGGCTTGGGTCCTCGCCAGACTTAATAATAAACTTAACTATTGGAGGGGTTTGCAAATTAATATGGTTGGCCGGGCCATGGTGATCAACACATTCCTCATATCCTCAATCATATACTTTATTTCTCATTGGAGACCGAAAGATCAAGAATTATCCGAATTGGAAAGTATTTGTAGGAACTTTCTCTGAACTAGGGACCATAACAAGAGGGGGGTGCCTAAAATCAAATGGTCCATTTGCACTAGCCCAAAGGAGAGTGGAGGTCTGGGTATTATGGCTATTGGCAGCATGGCCAATAAACTTGCAGCAAAGTGGATGATTAAGGCCTAGTGCAACAGAGATTCACTCTGGTGGGCTACCCTGGATGGAAAAACCTCGACATCCTCACCCTCTTATTCTCTCATTTTCGGTCTTACCCAAAGGATCAATCGTCGTAAGATCTTTGTGGACGAGTGGAAGAGTTTCAAACCTCACATCAGAATCAGTGAAGATAAGTGGGCTGTAGGTATAAGGCAAAATGACTCTATTTGGTTCCCGATCCAAGGCATGAGAAACGTGGAGCCTTGGAATGTCCTAAGTTCTAAGAGACTCTGGAATAAGGGATTCAAACAATGGAAGCACCTCTAGAAACAAGATATGAATAGATGGCTGGAATTTGAGGACCTTGACCCTAGTGCTCCGGTCACGTACGAGGAATGGAATATTTTATTGAGCTGACGCCGTGCTTGCGACCGCTCTAAAATCTGACTACTTATGGGACAGGATGCTCCGAACCTTTTGGGCCTTAAATAGCCTAATGGAAATCGCCTCTCTAAGCTTCCATATGTCAAAGCTCACAATGACATTCACATCAATCTCAACAAGAAATGGTGTCTCAGCTGGACGCGACTTCAATGGGATATGAAATTTATGTCTATGTGGCACCCTCTCATTGAAAACAAAAAGTCGGCCCTCCTATGGCAAATTTTACACCGTAGAATATGGACCAATGCAAAAGCTAACAAGATTTGTGGTGTTCTGCCCTGGTGCAAGCGATGTTGTAGTAGCAAAGAGGATATGGTCATTGTTCTTTGCTTGCCCCAAATCCTTTAGGCTATGTAGGGTCCTTGGTCGTTCTTTGGGGCTCAGAGAACAAATCAATTGGAAGCAAGCCCTCATTGGTGAAGCAATCGGTTGCTCTGCGGCATTGTGGAATGCGATTAGAGGAGAGATCCTTTGGAAGATCTAGCAGGAACGATGCGCTCACAACTTTGGCAATACCCCCAAGGAGTGGTCGATCGAGAAGTCCCTATTCCTTCTCAGCAAAAGAATTGCTAACTGTAAGAACCCCCCCTCCCCCCCCCTTCAGACATCACAAAGAGAGTGGTCGATCGAGAAGTCCCTATTCCTTCTCAGCAAAAGAATTGCTAACTGTAAGACCCCCCCCCCCCCCCCCCTTCAGACATCACAAAGAGCTTCAGTATGTCAACAATAAGCCTAAAACCAAGTGGGCTCTGCATGATGGGGATGTGAGGCTTATCAACCTCCTCTATAACTCCATGTAAGCTTTGTAAGGTCTACCTTGAAGACTCGACTTCCTGACATGTTTGTTCTACCCCTGCGTTGTCGGACTTGGGGGGTCCCGAGGGCACTAGTCCTATTCACTTGTATTCTTCTTTTATTTAATTAAAGTCAGGGAGAGTAGGCATAGCCGAACTCCCTTTTATTTAAAAAAAAAGGCTGAACTTCCTTCATTTAAAAAAAAACTGAGTTCATTGTTTCCCTTGAAAGTCCATGAAGAAGATATTTCTTATCCTTCTTTCTTCAGCGCCTTCTGCATTACAAAAGATCCCTCTCATGTTGCGCTTTTTTGTGTTCTACGCATTGCAATAATAAAAACATGTCTTTGGCCGATATGTCGTCAGAGAAAAGGAAAAAACAAACTTTGTAGCCCGTTGACAAACTATGTATCATTTTGTTTGTTTTCTAATGCTTTTACATAGAATAATATTATGCAATGAAGGTGTCAATAAATTAGCACTAGAACAGAGTTACATAACTTCAAATTTGGATCTGGGCTATCGTGGATGGAAAAACCTCGACATCCTCACCCTCTTATTCTCTCTGATTCCGGTCTCACCCAAAGAATCGATCCTGGTAAAATCCCTGTGGCTAAGCTGGAACATATTCAAACCTCACATTAGAATTAGTGAAGACTAGAAGTGGGCTGCAGGTATAAGACAAAATGACTCTATTTGGTTCCTGATCCAAGGCATGAGAAACGTGGAGCCTTGAAATGCCTTAAGTGCCAAGAGACTATGGAACAAGGGGTTCAAACAATGGAAGCACCTCTAGAAACAGGACACGAACAAATGGGTGGACTTTGAGGACCTTGACCCTAGTGTTGCGGTCACGTATGAGGAATGGAATGTTTTAGTGAGTAGACGCCATGCTTGGGATCGCTCTAAAATCCGATTAGTTATGGGACAGGATGCTCCCAACCTAATGGGCCTTAAATGGTATAATGGTAATCGCCTCTCTAGGCTTCCATATGTTGAAGCTCGCAATGACATTCACATCAGTCTCAACAAGAAATGGTGTCTCAACTGGACGCGACTTCGTTGGGATATGAAATTTATGTCTATCTGGCACCCTCTCATTGAAAACAAAAATTCGGTCCTCCTATGGAAAATTTTACACCGTGGAATATGGACCAATGCAAAAGCTAACAAGATCTGTGGTGGTCCGCCTTGGTGCAAGCGATGTTGCCATAGCAAAGAGGATATTGGGCACCTGTTCTTTGCTTGCCCTAAATGCCTTCGGTTATGGAGGGTCCTTGGTCATTCTCTGGGACTCCAAGAACAAATCAATTAGAAGCAAGCCCTTATTGGTGAAGCGGTCGATTGCTCTGCGATGTTGTGGAATGCGATCAGGGGAGAGATCCTTTGGAAGATTTGGCAGGAAAGATGCGCTCACAACTTTGGCAATACCCCCATGGAGTGGTCGATCGAGAAGCCCCTATTCCTTCTTGACAAAAGAATTGTTAATTGTAAGAACCCCCCCCCCCCCTTCAGACATCACAAAGAGCTATAGTATGTCAACAGCAAGCTTAAAACCAAGTGGGCTCCGCATGATGGGGATGCGAGATTTATCAATCTCCTCTATAAAGTCATGTAAGCTTTGTAAGGTCTTCCATGAAGGCTCGAAAAGAAAATTAGACTTCAAAAACATAACAGTTGGATGCAAGCTCTATTGGATGTTGCGATCGTTTGCTTCGCGTCTCTCTGGAATGCCATCTATGGAGGATCTAGCGAGAAAGATGTGCTCTTTACTTTGGTGACTCCCCCAAAGTAGTGGTTGTTTGAGACCCCTTTTTTGGTTCCATCAAGTTCTCCTTTTGTTCAGCTTAAGCCCATGTGGGCCCCGCTTGTGGGTGATGAGTGGGTGGTTCACCTTCAGTGTAATGCCATCTAAACTCTATAAAAACTACCCCTGTTCTGTGGAATTCGGGGGATCCCATGGGCACTAGTCCCCTTCTCTTGTAATTTTCTTTTAATTAATTCAAATCCGGGAGAGTAGGCTAAGGCCAAACTTCCTTTATTAAAAAACAAAACTCCAGATTTAGATTGTTGTGAAAATCTATTTTATCGGGATAGCAGTGAAGGATATACAAAGAGCTCAAGTGAAGGATATACAAAGAGCTCAAGTGCATCTGAGCGAAAGTTTGCATGTTTTATTTCAGTATTGCATATACTACGCCTATAGACATGTATCGCATATATTACTCAAAAGGAAAAAAATGGAAGGCATGCTGAAATGCACAAGCAAGTTGTTGAGTTCGACAAGCTTTCATTTAAAGCATGAGATATACAGGAGAACTTGATGGATTACCCATATTATCTTATATCTCTCAATTTCTATGACACCGAAGTTGTACCTCATGGACATGTGATTATGAGTCTCTCTTCCTTGGGATTTGATTTTTTAGTTTTGTAAGATTAAGTTGACACAATGATAGCAAAAGAGTCATAAGCGCCTACTTTTTGTGATGTACAAAGAGCACATCTCTTTGTGAAATGACTTGTAGTGCTCACAATGCATTAAGTCAATGTAGTCTATCGACAGATATATTTTCTAGTTTGTAGGTTGAGAAAATGATCAAGGAGTCACTTCCCAGTTTGTAGGTTGAAGAAATGACCCCGATTTTCCATCCACACGTTCTACGCATGTTCTCCCATAATTCTATATCGATGTGCCGGAGGGAGAAAGTGTGATGCCAACAGTTTGTCATCCGCCATGTAACTCGTGTTTCTTCATTGCATTTGCAGTAATCAAACTGATGTATGACTTTCGCAAGATTGCAAGAAAAATGCATTTAGTATATATAAATTGGAGGAAACCGTACATACTGAAGACTTTAAGACTTTGGCATTGTCTTCTTCAATCATTATATCATAAAAGATCAAAAACCACAAACATTAGATTGTAAATCTGCGAAGCACACAGAAATCCTAGGCCCCTTTCTAATCAGTGATTCACAAGATTCATCAACAAAGACCTCCACATTTATCAATCCGTAGAATTTAAGCAAAGGAATTCAAGAACTTTACACTTTTGAGCATAAATCTTCATTTGATCATATATTAAAATAGGAATGAGCTTTTTGAATGATTCAAGTGCCTACAATGTTTTTTGTGGTGTATACATACATGTGACTTGTCTCTCGCTATCATTTCAGTGCAACAAATAAAATTTCTCATGGGAGGAGTATTCTCCCCCTTCATCTAAACTTAAACATTTGATATTCTTGTCGTATTCCTTCCGGATGATAGCTTTGAACTTCATGAAGATATTTAAAAAAGACATCAGATTTATGATTCATGCAATCAAGTTGAGTCACCCTTCTGCAATCATCAATGAGGTTACAAAATATATATTACCTCCATTTGAGCCTCCATTTTTGGCCCCCAAACATCTGTATGAACTAGATTAAGTGCATGATAGCTCACATAGTTAATCTTCTTAAATGAGCTTGAGCTTCTGATTGTGAAGACTTGGTAGTCCAAAAACTAACCTCCCCTTCTCCATATCTATCAACCTCTGAGTATCTACCTCTAAGTTCTCCGTATCCTCCACTTTTGTATACTCTTTCTAGTTAGTTCCTTAGGTTCTTGAACCGGTGTTTAGTGATTTGATTGCTAACTCCTAATATAGAACAAGGTGAGGAGATTTGAGATCTTCCCTTGCCTTTTGGACCTCCTCTAAGTTTTCATTGTTATTGTTTTTGTGTCTACCTCTAAGTGCTGGATATCCTCCACTTTTGTATACTCTTTCTATTTACTTCCTTAGGTTCTTGAACCGGTGCTCAGTGATATGATTGCCAACTCCTCATATAGCACAAGGTGAGGAGATTTGTGATCTTCCCTTGCCTTTTGGACTTCCTCTACCTCTTCCTCTTGGACGTCTCCCTCTAGTAGCAAAGTTACATTCATATGTTCTTGTTCCTCCATTAGGTTTCTTCCCTTTACCTTTGGCATCTTTACTTCTACCATTATGAGTGTATAGGGCCAAATCTAGTACTTGTGTGTCCATCTATAAATCTATGGCAATGGTGAATTCTCCCTACTTATAATCTTCTTTGATTCCTTTGATGCCTTGCCTAAATATTATCTCTTCATCTATGACCTCTCCAACACTGCCTAATTAATCAACTATGTATTTTATCTTGGTGGAAAATTTGATACCATTCTCCTTGAGTTTCCAGTTGAGGTATGTGAACTCCATCCATAGTTGCTTCTTCTTGGATTTGGTGCTTGAGGAGAAGAATGCTTCAAGTGCATTCTAGGTTTCTTGTGAATTTTTACAAATCCTAATGTATGGAAGTGAGAAATGCATGACTTGACTCAGAACACTTACTCCATAACATATGTCAATCCTTGTTAATGCTGCATAGTTAGAATTCCAACTATGCTTTGATAACCTCCAATCTCTTCAAGCAAATCACCTTCATGAGCACTCAATTTATGGTTTACCTCCATAGGGGTGCTACCTACTTTTGCATCCTCTAAGTGGAACTTCTTCAGCATGTCCTGCACATATTTCCTTTGAGTGATGTAGATTCCAGAGTTAGTGTATACAAACTCAAGTCCAAGAAAATATTCCAGAAACCCTAGGTCGCGGATTTTGAACTTTTGCATCATTTGGTTTTTACTTTGTTTGATGCCATTGGCATCACTACCTATAAGAATGATGTCATCAACATATATACATAAGTATATCGTTTTTGAATTATTCTTCTTGACAAATGGATAAGAGTCTGCCTTGCTCATCATGAATCCTTGGTCTTGAAGATAGGTAGTTAACCTATGGTTCCATGCCCTATGTGCGTGCTTCAAAACATAAAGAGCTTTGTTCAATTTCCATACATGATTTACCTTGTTTGGGTCTTCATAGCCACGAGGTTGAGCCATGTAAACCTCCTCTGAAATCCACCCATTCAAAAAAGCATTTTTCACATCTAGCTAATACATACTCCAATTTCTAGATGCAACTACACTTATCAATACTCTGATGGTTGGCATCTTAGCCACAAGTGAAAAATTTTCTTCATAATCTACTCCTTGGGTTTGTGCAAAACCCTTAGCCACAAGTCTATCTTTGTATCTGTTTATGGATCCATATGAGTTCATTTTGATTTTGTAAATCCACCTAGAACTAATTACCTTCATTGATGCTTTCTTAGGTACTAGCTCCCAAGTGTCATTCTCTTGGAGTGCTTCTATTTCTTCATCCATAGCCTCCTTCCATTCTGCTATGGTACTTGCTTCTTCATATGAAGAAGGTTCTTCAAGTGATGACTCCTTAGCAAGATACATATAATTCTTAGTGACCAATGTAGTATCATACCCATATCTGAATGGCTTCTTAGTCTCTGTTTATGATCTCCTTATGGCTTGGTTGGATGACTCACGTATGTCCTCCATCCTCTTCATCTTGACCTTGCCTTTTGATTTCCATGCTTTGAACTCTTCCAAGTTGATGGTGTCCTCATCATCTGATTTGATGTCTTCAATTGTACTTGGATCCTCCTTGGTGAGGCTTGGAAATTCATCCAACAATTCATATGGCAATTTGACCTTCTTGCATTCACTTTCAAACCAAGAATTATTCTCATCAAACACAACATCTCTAGCGACCATAAATCCTTTGTTGGATGGAGTTTATTTATATCATACCCTATGAAGATGCATTTCTCTACCTTAGGGTCTAAGTTACCTCTGACTTGAGATGGAACATGCACATAAGCAACACAACCAAATATTTTGCAATGTTCAAGTGATGGCCTGCTACCATGCCATGCCTCATAAGGGGTCATCCCATCAAGATACTTAGAGGGTAACCTGTTAATAAGATAGGTGGCAGTAAAAACACTCTCTACCCACAAGTGATTAGGCAACTTCTTTTCATTTAGCATTGATCTAGCTGCTTCCACAATCAATATGTTCCTCCTCTCTGCTATTCCATTTTGCTGAGGAGTATATCTAGTAGTGATCTCCCTTTTGATACCTCTCTCCTGCAAAAATGCATCAAATTCGTTGAAGAAGTACTCACCTCCTTCATCTGACCTTATGCTCTTTAAGCTTTTTCCTGTTTGGTTTTCCACAAGTGTAAGATACTTCTTGAAACAACTAAACACTTCATCCTTATGTTTCATGAAATTCAAGATATTCCACCTACTGAAAATCACCAATGAATGACACATAGTACCTTGAGCCTGAAATTGAAGGGTTCTTGGTTGGTCCCCACACATCTATGTGGACAAGTTCCAAATATTCTTCATGCATACAACCTTTCTTTGTAAAGGGTAACCTCTGTGATTTACCAAACTGACCAATGCACCACATTTGTAGATCATGTGTTGCTTGGATACATTAGGTATCCCAAGTACACATTGATCTCTACATATTTGCTTCAATGTCCTCTCACCAATGTGCCCTAACCTTTTGTGCCATATTTCTAACTCAGACAAAGTTTGATCCTTATAATTATAAAGTGCAATGTTTCTAGTGTCCTCAAACTCAAATGTAAACAATCTACCTGTTTTCTCTCCCTTTGCAATTCTTCTAAATCCATGTTGGGGGTCCTCCACAAAAGCTTCAAATTTGTTGAACCTTACCTGCAAACCTTTTTCCACTATCTGTCTAACGCTCATCAAACCTTGATTATGGTTGAATCTTCCTCTTGATTGTGAGTAGCCACCTCTTTGAAATCCTCTTCCTCTCTGGTTCATGAAGTTCCTTTAGCACTCATGTGTTGTGTGATTAGATAGTTCACATATAATGCATGGGGAAGAGTTGAAAGGTATCCCCCTACCTTGCTTACGTCCTCTACCCCTTCCTCTTGAATTCATACCTCTCCCTGCATAGTTAGCTTGAGAAGTAGTACCTTCATCTTCAACTTTCTTGCTCTTTCCTTTATCCTTAGACTTTCCTTTATCTGTATAGAGGGCAGAAGAATTGTTACCTCTTGATGGTTCACCATTTTTGTTGAGTTTCGCTTCATGGTTAAAGAGTTGTCCCATGAGAGGTAAGATCAGGGATTTGCATATCCATATAAAGGTCCAAAGCAATTGTGAAAGCTTCCCACTTATCATATGCCTTGATGCCACTGATTATTTATCTCACTATTTCTACTCTTCAATCTCCTCTCCTATGCTTTCCAGTTGATCAGCCACATCTTTTACCTTGGTCACATACTCTGAAACATTTTGTTTACGTTGCTCCCATTGAGTAGTAAAATCAATCCACAATCAATTTTTTCTAGCTCTTGTATTGGAAGAAAAATATGAAGATAGAGTATCCCAAGTCTCATGGGAAGTTTTGCAATTCCTAATATGAGGAAGAAGGAAGTCAAAAATAGAGTTAAGTAGATATGTCTTGGCTAAAGCATCTTTGGCGCACCATGAGTTGAGTTTTTATAGCTCCTCTCTTGTAGGTTGACCTTTGCCTCTGAATATGGGCATCTCCTCACCTCCTAATATGTATCCATCGAGAATCCTTCCTTCTAAATAGTTCTTCATCCTCAAGGACCATGCTAGATAATTATTCCTATCCAATTTATCAATGAAGGAAGGGAAACCATCTTCCATTTTACCTCAACTTGCTCTGATACCACTGTTGGATGATATGGATGGATACCTCAAGGAAGTGAGGTGATACTACTAAGACCTGCTTTGTACCTGCCCTAATATATTTCACAGTTATGTAGTAGGCCCTTTTAGCTTGCAATTGACACCAAAAAAGTACCTATGTACTTTGGAGTTGATGCTTGAAACAATTGAATCAAAACAGACTACTTCATGAATAGCTAGTCTCACAAAACTTGCTATTTTTGTCTATACACCTACTGGTTCTTTTGCTCAATGCTCACAATACGAAAAAAATTGATGAAATTCCTTTTGAGGGAATCTAATTATCTTAGATAGCTAATGATCGCAAGTTGAATCATCTAAAATGATAAGCCATACTATGAGAAATAAATTTAGCAATCCAAAGCTTACCTAGACTTTTTAGGGACTAACCACTAGATGAACAATGAGCATTTCGATGATGATTTATCTGGAATGGCTGAAATAAATGCTTTGAAATTTGGACAACACAAGATAGACTTGAAGCTGGTTCCAAGAAGCTATAGAGCATGCAATATGGTTGAGAATTCATTGAGATATGACCAGAGAAAGTTCACTATTCTGAGTAGTCATAGCAGAAAAGTAGACATAGATGATTAATGAACTATATGTATTATAACACATGCTTATACAAGATCATTGGCGTTGAAATGATACTCAATGATGGTGGAATGAGTAAGCTATGGTGTAAGCTACTCAAACTCTACAAATGTTCAAGAATGAGATCCAAGATGAGACCACCCAACCACATAATTTTCAAAGACTTTTATATAACAAGTTTCTCCTTAGTTTGAATTCGAATTCAAACTTGGCTCCAACTAAAAGTGATTCCCTTGATCTAGGAGTTATTATCTCATTCAAACTTGTAGCTATTATTCTTCCTAACTCTAGGAGATTTAGTCTTTTACAAGATTCTCTCGAGGTATAAAACTTTTACAATGGTAAATGATCAAGTAAGTATAAGCTATGGTTCATATGAATCATCAAATGCTTCGACATATAGTCTTCCATGCTAAGCCAAATGTGAAAGCTTGTACATTTGCACCAACAAGAATTCGTGGAGAATGTGCACTTCACAAATGATCTCGGATTGCTACAAAATTCAGTGTGCATGTAAAAACTACCTAAATATTCTGAGAGTTATCCCTTTAGGGTTACTTGTTTTTTATAGTTTGATTTTCACAACCATTTTGACCGAAGGTGGGAGCCACAAAAAAAGGGTCAGTTTGAAAAACTGTAACTTGATTTGTCTTGCGCATCGTTAAATATTTCATATCCAAAATTTTAAGCGCGTTTGTGTACTATTGATACATGAAAATTGTGTTTTTTATGATCAAATTGTCAAGTCACAATGTGACAATGCTCAAGCAAAGGTAATACTTCTAATGTTTTTGTGGTATTGTAAATTGTTGAAAAAATAGCAAAAGCTAATGGAATGAGTCAAGTTATGAGAAATAAGCTAGACAAATAGAGCTTTCATGCTTGGAGATTCACAATGAAAATTTTTATAATGGAAGAAGGGCATTGTAAATATAGCAAATGAGAGAATTAAAATCCATGTTAGTTAACAGAGAGGAATTGAACTATGGACTAGCTAAGAACATATGAAAACTAGAATTAAGGAGCATTAAATGTAATGTATTGGTTTTGTGTTAGCATACGAATAGCATGATTGGTCACATATGTGATGCCAAAACTCCAAAAGCCACCAAGGTCTCCAATTAGGGGGTCTCGTGTAGCACTGAGCAACCCTGACTCGGGGGTTCTAGAGGGGCATAGCTTCCCCTAGTAGGGCATTCTGTGGGTGTGCAGCACTACCCCCTTACAGATGTCTAAGGGTAGTGTCTCTCTGCAATGGTGAAGGGGTTATTCCCTAGAATATTCCCTATTGGACTCAGAAATCCTACATATTTTTTAGATTTATTGAACCCACATAAGCCATGTATGGGGATTATGTAAGTGGTGGTCACCCATGTTCTATTGTCCATGCCAATCCATCCATGGCAGGCCACAACTCTCAATAAGCACATACATACATACATACATACAGTCTCTCTCTCTCTCTCTCACACACACACACACACATATATATATATATATAGATATATATATATATATATATATATATATATATATATATATATATATATATATATATATATATATATATATATATATATATATATACATACATACATACATACATACATACATGCATGCATGCATGCATGCATGCATGCATGCATGCATGCATGCATGCATGCATGCATGCATGCATGCATGCATGCATACATACATACACACACACACACACACACACACACATATATATATATATATATATATATATATATATATATATATATATATATATATATATATATATATATATATATATATATATATATAGAGAGAGAGATAGATAGATAGATAGACACACATGACTTATGCACTACCTGAGAGATGAAGTGAGCTAGCATATCTCTACCTTGTAACTTCCTATCTAGAGTTTTCTCCCTATTTAAGACCTACCTTGAGAGAACATGGGTGGATAGCACCACAATCTTTGTACCTATTGGTAGAATTAAATTTGTTTAATTCTATTACATCTATTATCTTCTATGCTATTGCTCTTGTGTTCTCGTGTAAATTATTTCCTACAACTTATAAGTTCTAGGTTTGTCAAAATAATAGATTTCCATAGTGTGATTAAAGTTAACACCACACATGGTGAAAGTTATTGCCCATAGAACATAGATCTATCTCATCATACGTTCATCTATTAGCCACGATTTCATTTGTGTTAGTTGTAAAGTCGGTTTTCCCCACTTCGTAAATAACTGCATGGTCTCTATGCCTATGCTTGCAAAAAAAATGTATTATGGCTTTGGAGGTCACTCCATTGTATCTTATTGGAATGATATTATCCCTCTTATTTCCATCACTCTAGTCTCCTATTTTGTCTATAGGCACTAGGATGATACTCGAAGGGATGTTGACATGAGCATGTTGAGTCTACGAGGGTGTCTTTGTTCCTTTTTTATCACAACATGGTATTCTAGAGGGATTCTTCTAAGCCTCTTTAGTTGAATCTAACCTCTTGTTCCACATCATCATTGTTTTATGAAACTCTAATTTCTTTTGACACAAGCCTAAGTACATTCGTAACGATCCTAGAAATTTTGCCAAATCCAACTCAGAATCTAAGAGTGATGCATCTCATAGATTTGCATCGTCTTCTAAGGGTGGATTTAGAAAATGACGTTGAAAGAAGGGTGATGGCTGATTTTTCATGTTTTTTTAACTTTTGGTTTCCACCTCTTTGCATAGATCTCCTTGTTTTGGGCTCTTGAACTCAAAGTCATGCATGCTTTCCTTCAAAGGTATTGTTTACTTTAGTAGATTCTATGATTGTCAGTATCAATAGATGAATCCAGTAAAGCTAACTAAAGTATCCCCAACATATACTAGTGTGACCAATATACATGTTAGAGAAATGAAAAAGTGATACGTGTCATCTTGCATCATCACATGTTGAGCTTGATATCTCAATAGCCTTATCTAGTACTTTTTAGTGTGATTATGTTGTATTTCTATTGCATTTCTCTTGGTGAGATTTCTTGACTGTTAGACTACTTCTTGTGTTTATTTCTTCTTGCCCTCGGAATGACATGCTAGTTCAAACGATAATGTTCATTTACAATATTTCTGGCTCACTCTAGCTATTCGAAGTGTTAAAAAAGTTGGGATTTTCTCTTATATCTACAATTGTCATTTTTCCTCTTCTATGTCTTTTCTATCAATTTGTGTACCTACACATAGAAATTTCATAGGGCTTCCTTAAGGAAGAACTCCCCTTGAGTAGAAGAAGTACTAGAATTGTGTGAAAACAGTGGCCTTTTCTACAATTTGGCACCTTGCCATAGTTTCATACTCCAACACCTCCTCTACAATGGGTGTAAAAGGTAATGAGACATGTAGATGAGAGCATCTCTAGCTATAAAGCTAGGTTGTTTACCAAAAGTCTTTCCCAAATCTATGGCACAAAATTTGAAGAGACAATTATTCTAGTTCTTAAGATGTCTATCATATGAAATTTATAATATCGTAAGCTTTAAAAGGATGGAAGATGTATCAGTACTATGTGAAAAATGATTTCCTAAACGAAGAGCTCAGAAAAGACTGTCTTCATGAAGCATCTCCAAGGCTTTGAAGAAAAAATATGTGTTGTAAAAATGATTGGTTTGGAGGGCGAAACATATAGGTTGTAAGGGATAGAATATGATGTATATTAGCCTTAAGTTAGCCCTTCATTTACCCTTGGCACATGGTTGAATCTTGGTTTTAAACCCTTGGTTTGAACCCTTTGGGAATTCATTCATATGAGCTTCTAATGGAGCTTTTTTGACACTTAGGCTTGATTTATCATAAGGTGTGGGAGCCTTAGTCTTGGGAGATGCTTCTTGAAGTTCAATCATGGGGTGTATATGAGAGAAGAATCCTCATTCCACTTAGAAGGAATGTTACATAAGATAGCCTTTGAAGAATTTGAAGGCATGTGAAGATCCCTCAGAAAGTGTCCATATGAGGGGCATTTGGCTGGGCACTTGGCTGGGCACTTGGATGAGCCAAAGGACATGCACCTCGTTTGATGATAGGTATATATATGTATATACATTGATGGATTTGAATGGTTGGATACATGATCTCTCTTACCTTTAATCGTTTTTCTACACAGAGTCTCTCACTAAGTAGTTTGTTTATTTAAAGAATGTAGATCTTCACTACATTGGTATGGAGATCAAGGTTTAGATATCTTATTGATTTCCATATAATTGAATGGTTGAGTTAACCATGTTTGGGAGTATCTCTAAACCCGTATAGCGACCAGCGTGATTACAATTAGAAAAAATCCTTTTATGGGAGTGATAAACATAGGGTTGAACAGATGGGAGAATCTACAAGAAGTAGTCTCCCTCCTCTTCATTTAGAGATACATATCATCAAATGTTGTTTTGGACTATATACCTATCCATCAATGTGGTGACCTTGAATGTGGGATAATCGGCACAAAATTATCTTAATATAAGAACCTTGTGGTCTGTATTACATGGATATCTTCTATTGTTTACAAAAATTGACCTGCAGACACCCATGTCTAATCAGTTTAAACGCCCACATGCAAATTGTTAGTGCGAAGAGCATCTTAAATCATGATCTCTTCTCTCTCTCCTTTGGTTATGAAAAACAAATGAGTGAGCCTTTCTCTATATAGGCATTCAAGGGGCAAATTACCTTTTCTATGGTATATAATGAAGCCGTCTCGTGAGCCCATGCATAAAAGGATTGGCCACATTGTTCTCAAGTATCTATTTAGAGGACATGAGAGCTTTCTATTTCTTTAAGCCTTCAAAGTAACGAAGATTTTACTAGGAAAACAAATTCTCTTTTGTTTTCTTGAGTAAGGAGCTATCACATCTTTTTCTTCAAAAATAAGATATGTTTCTATCTACTAAGAATAATGAAGAGAAAGGAGAATACGCCCAAATACGTCCAGTTCTACAAAGACGAGAGGCTGCTAAATTTTTAGCTTCAACAACAAGTGGATATCTATTTGAAAAGATTTCGAGTAGTGCCGAAATACTTCTATTTTCTTATTTTCTTTAGCACGTCAGACAAGATTTGTTTCTTTACATATAACGAAATGATAAAAAGCAATGCATATATGCATGTATCATTTATGAGAATGGAGTGTAAACTCTATACATGCATTATGTAATGAGACGTTCACATTCAATGGGAATTGAAATCATCTCATATGTGATTGATAAGCAACAAAGGGGGTTTTACATATGAGTGAAAGTATGAATTTTGGGCATCTTTAAATTTTTGTTAAAGATAGATGCATATTTGGGCGTATAAGTAACTATGTTAATGCCGAACAAAAGGAATTTAAAAGTAGAACACATGGAATGGAGGCTATAATGGAGCTGAGTGTTATCGCCAATATATTTACTTATGTTTTTTAAGAAATGCATGCAAGGATGCATATAAAAGGGAAAGGCAAAGCCCAAATACACGTAAAATTTGTATCAGTTTAGTCATCTGAGTGATGCACTTAAGGCACATATAAATAGAAACATTTTTTTTTTTAAGTATGTAATCGACTCAACTCATAAGATGAACATAAATTGAAGATAATAGGGCTAATATAGGTCTCCCACACTTGTAGTAATTAGAAGAAAAGTACAAGTGAAGGGGCCCAGTGCCCACGGGATCTCCCAAATCTCATAGAGGAGGGGTAGCTTTTACAAAGTTTAGATGGCATCACAAAGAAGGTTAATCACCCTCTCATCACACTCATGCGAGGCCCACTTGGGTTTAAGCTTGTTGTTGATTAGAAGGAACACTTGATGATGTGTAAAGGGGAGGATTTCTTACAGTTAGCAATTCTTTTGCCCAGGAGGAACATCGATTTCTCAATCGACCACTCTTTGGGGGAGTGGCCAAATTTATAAGCACATTTTTTCTGCCAAATCTTAAATATGCATGTATGAAGTTTTTTTATAAAATGGAGGTTCAACCGAGGCCTAATCCCCCTGACTTTAAGTTTGAAATTGCAACTGTACAAGGAAGGGCATAGTACCCATGGGACCCCTATTATCCCACAAGAATAGGGCTTTACAAGACTGGGTTAAACGACGGTCACAACTACTGCGGGGATGGACAAACGGTGGCACCTCAGCCACATGCAACATCTTTCCAAGATACAATGTCCCTTACATGTTGCTGCCAAGGATTGAATGCTCGCCCCTGCATCAAGAGGCGAGAGGCCCAACCACTAGGCCAGCGAAATGGGACGATGCATGTATGAAGTTTATGCATGCTAAGCATCTTCCATTAAATATATATATGATTTCGGCATGCATCATGTGTGCATATCAATGAATGACATCACATATACATGGGTTATGGGGCAAGAAAGAGATCAAGTTCATTGAGTTAAAATAAAGATAGGTAAGGACTTCTTACTATGAAGTCAAAACCATGAAAGCTTAATTATACATTGATTTCATGTGCCTAAATAACCAATGTCCTTTATGATTTTTAAGTTTTGTATTAATTCAGAAGCAAGTTGCTTTATTCTTGCTTTCTTGTGGAAATGACTTTTTCTATTTCTTTCCCATCATTCAGGCTCCATGTGTTTTTGACAAGAAATCTGAGATTTTGGAGATCCTATTGGGACATGAAGTTTAGCTCATCAACATCACCACTATGGAGATTGAATTGTCATGAAAGAAATATGCCTTACACAACAATCATTGAATACAGATTTGAAGAGTCTACTTTTGTCTGCTTCCAATTTAAGGACTTCGGCACACTGGTATATCAATTATATATTACAGTAAGTTCAAGAGTGATGGCGGTCCTTACGTACGCTGCTGCTGATGGGTCGTCATCGCCGTCGTCAAGATTCATCATCAACGAGTAGAGCTCTGATGGGTCGCTGCTGCTGATGAGAGTTTGTTTTTTTACTCTCAAGATTCAACATCAACGAGTAGAGCTCTGATGGGTCCCTGCTGCTGATGGTCGTCGTCGCCGTCGTCATCCTTTCAAGCCTATGCGCCACACCACGCTATGATCCGACACGCTGCACGTTGAGTTTGGAGATCCACTCCTTCGCAGGGCGCTGATGCAGAGCTCGGACACCTACCTTCCTCGTCTATCGCGATAAACCCTCCAGTCTGTCGCGATATGCCTTTGTCTATCGTGCGATACTCTCTCGGCCTCGGACACCCCCCGTCTGTCGCGATAGAACCCCCGTCTATCGCGATAAACCCTCCAGTCTGTCGCGATATGCCTTTGTCTATCGTGCGATACTCTCTCGGCCTTGGAAGTCGGACACCCTCCGTTTGTCGCGATACGTATCTGTCTATCGTGCGATAGAACCCGTCGTTTGTCCTTTTCTGAAAGCGATAGCGTGACTTAGTTTGTGTGCCCGTCAAGTGGTCTTTTACCCGGTGATCTCTGATTTATCGTGGCTGACCATAGATTTTTTAGATTTGTTTCGAGTGTCGCGGCTCGCCTGAAGATTGTTTGACCTTAAAATTTAAAAGTGATTGCTTTAACTAGTGTTTTTTCTGACGGGCGAGGAGCAATCTTTCCAAAGAAGAAAAGACAGAAAAATAGAGCTTTGCTTTAATGTGAGGTGCTCGTGGCTTATTCAAGGAAAGTGGAATTGTGCACGATAGGCCACCGTGGCGATAGTCTTTCTCTTAGTCCTTCTCTCTCTTCTGCTTGACGATTCGCGTGAGTTTGTGTTTAAAAAAGAAGTTTCCGTGGAGAGCAAAAGAAAAAGGTGGCTGCTTTTGGGTATTGAAAAGTAAAAGTGGTGCAAGTTCCTTTTGGCCATGGATGTGGCTTCATCCTCTCTCGTGAAAAGTAATCGGGCCCCTTCCCCTGGGGAGACCGATATCCTGGCCGCTCTGCTGGAGGGGGGGTCGTGTGGCGCCCCTGGGGCATCCGAAAGTGTTGAATCCCCCATAGTTTCCCTCAGTAGACCCGCAGTTCTGTCAGCTCAGGAGGAGCTCAAGAAAATTTGCCTCGTCGGCCAAGTGTTTGGCCCTAGGCCCCCGCTCGAAACTGTGCGACAATGGCTTCGAAAAGAGTGGTTCCCTCGAGGACTAATTGTTAGCAAATGTCAATTGTTACCAGCGAGCCACATGCTGCTAGTCTTTGAAAATGAAGAGATGGCGTTCCAAGCCCTAAGCGTTGGCACCTGGCAGTTCGGTCGGGCGACCCTGTGCCTATTCAGATGGTCCCCGGACTTTACCCCCGACAAATCGAAATCGCTTCGGTACCCTCTTTGGGTTGAGCTCCCTAACCTTCCTTACTTCTTGTACAACTTCGTGTGGGACATTGTCTCTCCTATCGGCAAGCTGCTGGCTTCACGCGAAGACATTGGTGGTCTCATCTATGAAGGTGCAAGACACTCGTTCAATGCTAGGTGGCACCCCCAAATCTGTGTCGAGGCCGACCTCAGCACGCCGCTTCCATCAATGATCAAAGTGGACATGGGCGAAGGAGATGTATGGGAGCAGGACATCAGCTACAAAAACCTTCCCAACACGTGCTTTCGTTGTGGCCAACAAGGTCACAGGATTAAAGATTGCCCTTTCAGGCAAAAAAGCAAGCGATTTCAAGAAGCCTCCAAAACTGCTCAAGACAACATTGGCGATTTGACCCACTCGACCAAGGAAGAGGAAGGCAAGGGCCTCCTTAATCCACAAGCTGATGCTGATGGCTTTATTGAAGTTAGAAGAAGAAGGAAAAGAAGCCCTAGGGCCAACGGTGAGAGAAACAACCTGCCACTTACCCCCTATAGCAATTTGTATTGCAATCTAGGAAAGGAGATCAATGAGCTTGACTACCCAGGTGGGAAGCTACTTGAGGCAGACACCTACGACAAAGCCCTAGAGATCCCTGACAATAAAGAAACCCCCCAGGAGGGCTACACTACAAGCAAAGAAGATGGTTTCACCACTAGCAACGAAGACAACATGGATAGTGAAAGTTCTATCAATGGATCGACGATCCCGGAAACGGTGCCGAGCACGGGGCCCAAGTCTCCCCAGCAAGGGGCATCCCGTAAAGGAAAACAACCTATGGAGTTACCCTGGAAAAGCCCCCACAAGAACCGATTCCTAAGTCGGGATCAGATCCCAGCGAAAAAGAAAGATGAAGCCAAGAGAAGAAAGGATAAAGCTCCCTCCCGCAAAGAGGGATCAATACAAAAATGATTGTCATCTCGCTAAATGCTAGAGGGCTAACCGACCCCTCAAGAGCGACCATCATTGGTCAATGGCTTCGCGACATTAGCTTAAACCCAGACTTTATATGTATTCAAGAGATTAAAATTGACGGAGAAGACCTCCAGAAACGGCTCAGACAGGTCTCCTCGGCCCATGTGTGGATCCCAACGAAGCACCAGCGGGGGTCTGGAGGAACGGTTATCGGTGTTAAACAACTCTGGTTTGAAAAGCTAGAGAACTCCATTGAAGATGTAAGTCACCGTTGGATTGCTATTTCTTTTGGTGCTCCTCTTTGTGTTACTATGGTTTCTTTGTACGCCCCTAACGGGGATTTGGAGAGACTGAACACTTGGGCCTCCTTAGACTCGCTTCCCCACAACGTGCTTATATGTGGAGACTTCAACATGGTGGAGGACCCTATGGACAGATGGATGGGCAAGGGCAGGGTCATCGGCAGTCGGGAGAAAGAAACGTGGGACATGACCAAACTTCACTTGGATTTGGTTGAATTCAAAGACTCGAATGGCTTTTCTTGGTCGAATCTCCAAGCGGGCGAGGACCTGAGGAAAGCTAGACTCGACAGATGCTACATCTCTCAGAGCTTTACTCATCAGTGGGGCCACCCTGCCATCACGCAACGCACTGACCTCACTATCTCTGATCACTACCCGATCGTTATCACTTTTCAACCTTCCAACAAGATCCGCAAGGCTCCGTGGTTCCATGCCAACGCAACCACCTTCTCTCTCCCCTCCGTCCATCAAGAAATTGCCGAAGTGTGGAAGGTGGCGTTCGCCTCTGGCTTGGCCCCAGCCAAGTGCTGGAGAAGTGCGGTCGACAAGTCTCGTAAGATCATGATCAGAACTAAGAAGATGCTCGAGACTGTGCGGCGGGCTCGTAGGGAAGCTCTTTACCACAGACTCTGGCGGCTTGAGGAGGAAGTGAACAAAGGAAAACACCAAGCCCAGAAAGGTCTCTGAAAAATCAGAGCGGTGTTGAGATACGAGGAAGAAATACAAAGGAAAAACTTGCAAATTTTCTTCAAGGAGTGGTGGGCTGGCAAAGCCGACAAACCCACCAAAGAGATGTGCCGTATCCTTAAAAGGAAACACAACAGAGAATCGATCCCCCTACTGCTAGATCCACATGGCAATGTATGCAATTCGGAAGAAGATAATTTTGGCATCATCGAAGGGCACTTCACGAGACTCCTGGGAACCTCGAACCCCCTCTCCCACCATAGAAGGGACTGTATGGCTGCCATTTCTAGGGTTTCCCCCCGGAGGATACCACCCAACCTCCATTCCCTGCTTCATGCCCCTATCTCTGAATCAGAAATCATTGAGTTCATTGATGCCCTCCCTCTCGGTAAAAGCCCGGGACCCGACGGACTCACTAACGAGTTCTTTAAATCCTTCAAGCTGGTGGTTGCCACCCCTCTTCGGATGGTTTGGCAAGAAGCGCTAAAGTTTGGTGCTCTTCCTTCTTGTCTAAATAATGGAATTATCAAGTTGATACACAAGAAGGGGGAAAAGAACAGAATCGAGAACTGGCGACCTATTACGATGCTCCAAACAGGATACAACATCATCGCCAAAGTCATTGCCAACAGAATCTCGTGCCACCTGAGAACTTGGCTTAGTGAGGACCAAAAAGGTTTCATCAAAGGCAGGTCTATCCTGGAAACCATTATGGATATTTGGGAAGGTATTCAATTTGCAAATGAGTCTAATCAAGATGTGGTTTTCCTCAAGATCGACTTTGACAAAGCCTACGACAGGCTAGAATGGGACTATATTCTGCAGTCGCTCCAAGATCTCGGATGTAGTCAGAAATTCACCAAGATGATCGCGACCCTTCTCGGAAACGCAACGACCCAAATTAACGTTAACGGCAAACTTTCGAAGGCGATCCAACTTAGAAGATCTATTAGACAAGGGTGCCCTCTGGCCCCCCTTCTTTTTGCCATCGCCACCGAGGGGCTGAGCAGACTTGTGGCACATCATGTGGAGGCTGGCAATATCAAAGGCCTCCGGCTGCCTCACGACCACAGTCAAATCATCATGAGACTATTTGCCGATGATATGAACGCATTCGTTCACAATGACAATACCAGCCTGGAGACTTTCTGGAGGTGTCTTGCTACCTTTTGTGAAGCCTCTGGATCCAAAATCAACCACTCTAAGACCGCCTTTAGGGCTATTGTGGGACATCATCCTGGCCTTCTCATTGATCATGGCTGTCAAATCATTCCGCAGGGCCAAATCTTTCGACTTCTCGGAATCCCCTTGGGTTTTGGCGTCTCTATGGAGCAGCGATGGAACTGGGTGCTGGCCAAACTCGAAAACAAGCTTAACTATTAGAGAGGTATGCAAATCAATCTCGCTGGGCGTGCGATGGTTATCAACACGTTCCTCCTCTCTTCTACCATCTATTTCCTCTCTTGTTGGAGACCGAATGAGCAAGGCCTGTCCAAACTGAATAGTATTTGTAGAAACTTTCTTTGGACGGGCGATCATAACAGAAGGGGGGTGCCTAGAATCAAATGGGCCATCTGCACTAGCCCTAGAGATTGCGGGGGGCTTGGTATCCTGGACATTGGGTGTATGGCTAACAAACTGGCAGCCAAATGGATGATTAAGGCTTGGTGCAATAAGGAGGCCTCATGGGCCAAGCTGATCTTCAGAAACAAGAATGAGTTGGCCCTCATGGGGTTCCCAAACTGGAAGAATCTTGACATCCTGACCCTGCTATTCTCCCCGATCCCCGTCTTCCCGAAAGGCTCCAATCTCGTGTGCTCCCTTTGGAAGGGCTGGAATAAAGTCAAAAGCTTCACAAGAATTAGTGAGGACTGGAAGTGGGCGGCCGGAATCAGACAAAACGACTCTATCTGGTTTCCGATACATGGCATCCGGAGTGTGGAGTCGTGGAACATTCAAAATGCCAAGAAGTTATGGAACAAAGGATTCAAAAAATGGAAACACCTCTGGAAACATGACACCAACAGCTGGATCAACTTCAAGGATATTGACCCTTGCATAAACATCTCCTACGAAGAATGGAACACTTTGCAAAGCAGATGCCTCGCATGGGATCGTCACAAGACTCGCCTTCTCATGGGACACGACACACCGAATTCACTTGGTCTCAAATGGCACAATGGGAATAGCCTATTCAAAATCCCGAACATCAAAGAAACGGCTGACCACCAAATCAACCTCAACAAGAAGTGGTGCCTGTCTTGGACGCGGCTTCGGTGGGACATGAAATTCATGGGTATCTGGCACCCCCTTATAGAGATTAAGAAGTCTGTCCTCTTATGGCAAATTCTTCATCGAGGAATTTGGACCAACCATAAGGCTAGCAAACTTTGTGGGATCCCTCCTTGGTGCAAACGCTGCCACCGGGCTATCGAAGATGTCCCACACATCTTCCTTACTTGCCCCAACTCCTACAGAATCTGGCAGACGGTTGGAATGAAAATCAGACTTCAAAAACAGCTTAGTTGCAAACAAGTCCTTTTGGGAGAAGCGATCGGCTGCTTTGCGACACTCTGGAACGCCATCAGAGGGGAAGTCCTGTGGAAAATATGGCGGGAGCGGTGTGCTCTCAACTTCGGCGATCCCCCCAGGGAGTGGTCGATTGAGAAATCACTATTCCTCCTTGGCAAAAGGATTGTTAACAGTAAGAAACCCCCCCCCCCCTTCAGGCACCATCAAGTCCTCCTTTTGATCAACAACAAGCTCAAACCCAAGTGGGCCCCGCATGAGGGCGATGAGAGGGTGATTAACCTTCTCTGTAATGCAACCTAGGATTTATTCAAGCTTCCCCTGCTTTGTGGGATTTGGGGGGTCCCGTGGGCACTAGTCCCCTTCTATTGTACCTTTGTTTCTTTATTTAATTCAAGTCCGGGAGAGTAGGCTATTGCCGAACTTCCTTTATATTAAAAATTTAAGGACTTCGGCAGCCTTTGGAAAAGCTAGACAATGCTTACTTGGTACCTCCAAGGTGACTCATTGATTATTCCTATGATTGCCTGTTTTTTTCTGTTTTTTTCATAAGTTCACGGAAACATGTTTTTTTTTTTTTCCGAAACATGATGAAAAAAGTATCTAAATCTCTCATAGCACACTACTTGAAGCACATACAATGAAGGTTTCAATAAAATAGCAACTTAACATAGTTGCATAACTCTAAATTTGGATTGTTGTGAGAATTTATTTTATCGAGAAAGTAGTGGAGGATATACAAAGAGCTCAACTGCATCTGAGCTAAATTTTCCATGTCCCATTTCAATATTACATATACTACGCTTGTAGACATGTAGTACAGTGTGTTTTGAATCTATAACGCAAAAAAAGAAAAACAAAAGAAAGAAAAAACATGGAAAGCATGATGAAATGCACAAGCAAGTTGTTGAGTTCGACAAGCTTTCCATTAAAGCATGAGATATACAGGAATCAACCATGCAGTTTTGACAAAGGGACCAGGTCTTGAGTACAGAATAGTCCACTCCTGATAATAGAGTTCTTATGTGGATTACTCATATAATCTTTTATCCTGGATTTTGTATGACACCGAAGCTGTAGTTCATGTTAACATATGATTGTGAGTCTCTCTTCCTCGGGATTTAAATCTGTAGTTTTGTCAAATGCTCTTAGTATATATAAATTGGAAGAAACCATACATACTAAAGACTTTGGCATCGTCTACTCCAATCATTATAACATAAAAGACCAAAGACCTCAAACAATAAATTGTAAGTCCGGGAAGCATACAACAATCCTAACCCCTTTCTAATCAATAATTCACAAGATTCATCAAGCAAAGACTTCTACATTCATTAATCCACATAATTTAAGGAAAAGAACTCAAGAACTTAACGCTTTTGATCATTAGTCTTCATTTAATCATACATGGAGATAGAAATAAGCTTTTTGAATGTTTCAGGCACTTAAAACGTGAAATATTTCACAAACAATATGTTTATAAAACTCTTTTCGATTTCTTGTTCATTAATCCACACAATCTGAGGAAAGGAACTCAAGAACTTAACGCTTTTGATCATTAGTCTTCATTTGATCATACATGGAGATACAAATAAGCTTTTTGAATGTTTCAAGCACCTAAAACGTGAAATATTTCAATATGTTTATAAGATAATCACAATTTTTGCAACCTCAGAGAGTCATGAGAAAACAACTTCTGCCTTTGATTCATAAGCATGCTGACAAAGAATAAACCAATGAAAGTCACATACAGTTGGAGGAAGGATCTGACATAGGCAATGCTACTGGGTATATAGTGGACACTTAGGTAATGCCTTCTTTACCACATGAAGATGATGCACTATTGTTTTGGATAATGGGAGAGTGCAAAGTGTTGCATTGGATGATGGGGAGTGCCAGAATGTTGCATAGTGGAAATATGTGAGATAAATGAGGACTCTATAGAAGCAACAAAAGGAGGGCAAAAAGAGGAAATATTTGATAGTTTACACTTGTGGAGTAAGGAAAAAGGTAAGACATGTGACTATAATAGGGCCAAACATCTTCATATGTGATAAGTTTGGTTTTTAACTTGTAAACTTCTCTTCAAGTGTAACTTGATGTACACAAATAGTCAGAGTTCTATTTATGATATATACAACAGTTTGCATAGCTTCTGCCCAATAACAATGATGCATATTCTTCTCATCCTTCAAGGCTCTTTCTAGTTGTACAATATTTCTATTTCTATATTCAACAATTCCATTCTATTATGGTGTGTACCTACATCAAAACTATCCTCGAATTCCATGAGTTTTTAGAAAGCTATTAAACTCATTTGACATGTGTTCACCTCCTCCATCAGATCGTAATGTATAAATATACTTTCATGTCTGCTTTTCCACCATAGCCTACATAAAACCTACAACTGCCCATAGATGTGGTCTTGACACGACCCCAAACATTTATATGTACTATTTCTAGCATATTTTCACTTACATGTTTGTCATGCAGAAATGATGCTTTTGACTATTTATCAAATTGACATGGTGCACATACCTTTTGTATCTCTCCAACTTTGAAATTTGGTACTCCATTGACAATATCCATTGACTGCATCAAATTTAGCCTTTGCAAACTTGCATGTCCAATTTGTTTATGACACATCTCTATATGAGCAATACGTCCTACACCTTTGGCAAACATGGATGCATTCATTTCAAGAGTTTTCGCATTTATGGTGAACATCCTATCCACTTTGTATCCTTCGGCAATCAATCTTCCATCCTATTTTTACTCTTCTACATAAAGGCCATCAAAATTGAGCTTGACTTGTAGAATATTGCATATACTACGCTTACAGACATCTAGTACAGTGTGTTTTGAATCTATAACGCAAAAAAAGAAAGAAAGAAAAAATATGGAAAGCATGATGAAATGCACAAGCAAGTTGTTGAGTTCGACAAGCTTTCCATTAAAGCATGAGATATACAGGAGCCAACCATGCAGTTTTGACAAAGGGACCAGGTCTTGGGTACATAATAGAGTTCTTATGTGGATTACCCATATTAACTTTTATCCCGGATTTTGTATGACACTTAAGCTGTAGTTCATTAGCATGTGATTGTGAGTCTCTTCCTTGGGATTTAAATATGTAGTTTTGTCAGATTGAGTTGACACAACGATAGAAAAAGAGTCATAAGCTCCTACTTTTGGTGATGTACCAAGAGCACATCTCTGTGTGAAATGCATTGCAGTGCTCACAATGCATTAAGTCAATAAAGTGTATCGAAAGATATATTTTCCATGACTGCTCTTTATCAAGGAGTCACTTCACAGTTTGAGTGTTGAAAAAATGATCACGATTTTCCATCGACACGTTCTACGCATGCTCTCCTTCCACATCAAATGATCCCAAAATTCTATATCTATGTGCGAGAGGGAGAAAGTGTGATGCCAAGAGTTTGTCATCCGCCATGTATCTGGTGTTTTCTCATCGCATTTGCAATAATCAAGCTGATGTATGACTTTTGCGGCATTGCAAGAACCAAAGCAGTTGAGTATTAGACAAAGGCTCTTAGCATATATAAATTGGCAGAAACCTTACATACTTAAGACTTTGGCATCGTCTACTCCAATCATTATAGCATAAAAGACCAAAGACCTCAAACAATAAATGGTAAGTCCGGGAAGCATACAACAATCCTAACCCCTTTCTAATCAATGATTCACAAGATTCATCAAGCAAAGACCTCTACATTCATTAATCCACACAATTTAAGGAAAGGAACTGAAGATATTAACGTTTTTTATCATTAGTCTTCATATGATCATACATGGAGATACAAATAAGCTTTTTGAATGTTTTAAGCACCTCAAACGTGAAATATTTCATAAACAATATGTTTATAAAACTATTTTCGATTTTTTCTTCATTAATCCACACAATTTAAGGAAAGGAACTCAAGAACTTAACGCTTTTGATCATTAGTCTTCATCTGATCATACATGGAGATAGAAATAAGCTTTTTGAATGTTTCAAGCACCCAAAACGTGAAATATTTCAATATGTTTATAAGATAATCACTTTTTTTGCAACCTTAGAGAATCATGAGAAAACAACTTCTGACATTGATTCATAAGCATGTAGACAAAGAATAGATCAATGAAAGTCACATACAGTTGGAGGAAGGATCCGACATTGGCAATACTACTGGGTATATAGTGGACACTTAGGTAATGCCTTCTTTACCTCATGAAGATGATGCACTATTCATTTACATAATGGGGAGTGCAAAGTGTTGCATTGGATGATGGGGAGTGCTAGAATGTTGCATAGTGGAAATATGTGAGATAAATGAGGACTCTGTAGAAGCAGTAGAAGGAGGGCAAAAAGAGGAAATATTTGATAGTTTACACTTATGGAGTAAGGAAAAAGGTAAGACATGTGACTATAGGAAAAACAAATGAAGAAGACACAATTGGGCATTATGATGCTCGAGTTGGTGACCTCTCTCGAATTGGGTGCCATGAAGCCTAAGTTGGGCACCTCTCTCAAGATGGGTATCATGAAGCCCAAGGTGGGGACCTCTCCTAGGGTGGCCCAAGTGGGCATCAGGACGCCCAAGTTGGCAACCTAGCAGGTAGCAACCAAGTAGATAAGGAGCCTTCCCTAGGCCAAAATGGGCTAATTCGCTGTGTAAAACTGATTCCTTCTAGATAGCGAGGTGGTCGAATCCAATTTTTGCAATCTTCTCCAGTGAGGAAAAAAACCTCCAAGTGGGCCACTTGATCGTAGTGGTCAATTTTTACCAAAGAGGATCACTTACTCTTTTCTCTAGGTGAACAAACCGAGGTCAATAATTATTTGGATGCTATTTTAAGATATGTAGAACTTGAGCAGGCACATCATGCTATACCCTATGATTCAGTGATGTTGAAGGATGTCCTATTTCTAGAAATTTCTTCAGAGTTGTTCAATGAGCCAATCATAGAGCAAGACATAAGTACAATTATTGTCCCTATAAGTGAAGAAGGAAAATTCCTGCAAGACATATATCTTGAAGAAAATCAGAATCATCAATCGAGGAGCCTAAGAGGAAAAACCAATTATGGTACCTTGTAAACACATTAGAAAGGTAAGGTTCATCTCAGATTATAGAGAAGTTAGGGCAAGGAAGAAACTAAAAAAGAAGCACACTCAATCTAAAGAATATCATTTGAGGAAAAAGCCTCACTTTCAAGGTACTCCTACTACTCTAAAAAGGAATGCAAATACAAAGATAGAAGCATCAAAGAAGATGAACACTATGGCATGGAAGAGAATCACAAAGACAAACATTAGAACCCTAAAGAGATTCAATGAAATGAGGAGAGACATAAAGAGGAGGATATATGGACAACACTCAAGGGTAATGAAAGAGATGTTTTGTGGATCTTTGTAGGTTAAAGAATCAAATTAGGACAAGAGGCCCCTAGATAGCATTTCTAGAGTGGAATCAAATTCTACTTGAACCAAGCTAGAAGAAATCTAGTCATTATACATACCATAGTTTATTTCATTTTCTATGGTCCAATTTGTTCTGAAAAAGTAAATAAAGGAGAAACTACACGAGGGGGTGCAAAAACTTGATGTCGAGGTATGTAGTGCAAAAGATCATATTAGACAATTGACCACCTCAATTAATGTCCAAATCATGTAGCATCATTATTGAGGTACCAGATGGAGTAGGACTAGCAAGGTAACAAAGTATGAAGAAAAAAAAAGAGAACTTGTATCTAAGCCATTCTGGGCAAAATATTCATTTTTGGGCAGTATAGACTATTATAAAAATTAGACACCTCTTCATCTTGGTTGCATGCCCAATCACCCCCGTTTGCACCCATGTCATCTAGCCGATGCCCAAATATATCCTTCCTCACATATGGGGCGACATCCAAAATGGCATGACTTCTTGAGCTAAGCGACTCCTTGATTAAATGGCTTCTACTCACAAAGAACCATAAATACAACGATGCATGTTTTGAAATTGGCCTCCTCCACCAAATATGGCAACACCTATTTGTTCATGAGAAACACTCCACCTTGATGGCCTCTACCAAATAAGGGAGATGCCCTCTTGTGCCACACACCAAGGGCAATACTGTGGGCTATTCAACACCTCATGTGGGTGACTATCCTTTGAGGTTCGGTGATGCCTATTTTCTTTACACACCAAGACATGGGCAGAACATGGCATATCCTCAAAGTGGGGAGACCTCCTTTTATCACTATGTGGGTGCCTACTATTCTGCATAGCTTATATTTGGGCCATTATCATCCCCTTCATCCTCATTGGGTGATAACCACCAAATAGAGGCAAACGTGTGAAATTTGAGTCGATGCCTCCATTAAGACACTCCAAATATAAGGTCACACCTCCATCATGACACTCCAAGTATGAGGCGATGCCTCCATCATTACACTCCCAAATAAGGTGACACCCTTTCCTTTGGTTGGACTTCTACCATTTGGGTAACTCATGTGAAAGGTATTTGGGTGGCTACCTCTATACAGAAAGGTGACAACTTAAGCATTGAGATGGACTCCACCATTGGACTACCTTGGGTGGAAAGTAATGGATTATAATTTCCTTAATGTGTCAAAAAGTGTTGTAGTGAGAATTCGTGTAGGGATACTCCTGTCAAGCTCTCGTAGTGTTAGAAGCTATCACTAATGGGTCTAATTGTGGTTGGTGACCTTAACCATATATAATCCACTCACTTTGGCCACCACTTTGGCGCATGTGCGAGTTAAGGCTAGGGTTTGGCAAGCTCACCCCTTGGACCTATATACATAGATGCTTGAAACTTCTCCGGATATATATCTCTCACATGTTGTGTTGTTGGATTCTTGGATCTCATAGTGTTGTCTTCTTGCTAGTTGAGGCTATTTCTTGGACACTCTCTGCATTCTATTGCAACTTGGCTAGTGTTGTTGAGGCCACTTTATGGTGATTATACAAAGTGTTGAGCCCCTAGTAGATTTTCCTATTAATAGTAGAGAGTAATTGTGTAGTCTTTGTAAAAAAAAAGGAGATATTGAAGAGAGCTCACTCACACTCTCTCACACTCGAAGAAGAGCTCACATAGAGATTGACAGAAGGAAGAATAATATTCCTCTCTTTTTCTATTACATAAAACCAATGTAGAAGAATGACCTAATACAAAAATACCACTAGTGCAATATAAAAAGAATAGTGCATAAGGAAAAACCTAATATCTATGAATGAGTAGCTTGACAAGAAACAAGTGTGCCATCACTCTCCATCAATGAATTTAGTATATCTTTCTAATGTATCCCTGACATATATCACTGTGACCACTATAAATGTTAGAGAAATGAAGCATTGATACATGTCATCCTCAAGCATCACATCTTGAACTTGATATCTCAACACTCCCCCTTAAATTGTTATAATGTACCTCGATATGCTTTGTTCTAGCATGAAAAACAAGATTCTGTGCTAATTGAATGCTGCTAAGATTATGAAAATAGATGATGATCCACTTTTGCACTTCCATACCTAAATCTACAAGTAGCATCTCTAACTATCATGCTTATCATGCTGCCGGTGCAATACCTCTATACTCAGCCCCTCTACTTGACAAAGAAAGAGTGGATTGCTTCTTGTTGCTCTATGTATGAGCTTCACTTCCAAGTGAGAAAGCCAGTGATAGATCTTCTATTTAGAATACTACTATCCAAAGATGCATCAGTGTATCCATGAACTTGCAAATCTACACAAGCTTTACAAAACAATGCATAATCCAAGGTAGCACTCACACAAAGTAGAGTGCATCTCAAAGAATCCTAGTGTGGTTTCCTGGAACCTACCATAAATTGACTTTCAATTCCAATAGTTTAGCTTCGATGAAGCCTTGTAATTGTCAGATATTTAAAACTTCCCACAATTTTTGTGTACATAGAATTTTCCAAAGCTTCACCTAATGTACTGTACAACTTCAAATTCTAATATAATGGCATACAAATTGGCTTGCAATTAGCCATACCATACTTTTGTAGCATAATCAAGGCATATTGCCTTTACAATATCCATATACATGTTTCCATATGTATAAATGCAATGCCCAAGAAATAGCATAGCCACACCAAGATCTTTCATGTAAAATTACTATTTAAGGAGTTTCTATACCTTTTTAATGCTTGCTTCCTTATCACCTCCCACAATCAAGTCATCAACACAAATATCCATAATCATGATTCCATCATCACCCTTCCTTGCGTATAATGAATGATCATCACACAGAAAATATAATGGTGGTTAAATAATCACCAATCATTGTGCGCCATGCATGAGGGGCTTTTTTAACCCCATACAAAGCCTTTTGCAACCTATAAACATATTTGGGGTGCTTTGAATCTTCATATTCTTATGGCTGTCCATCTATACTTCTTTGTGTGACTCACCATGTAAGAAGAGCATTCTTCAGATCGATCTAATGTAGAGTCCATCTTTTTGGTATAGCTCATGCAACAAGTGCTCTAACAGTGGACATTTTCACTACATGCTTGAACATTTCCTCATAGTCAATGCCATATGTCTATGCATATTATTTTGCTACCAATCGTGCTTTGTACCTGCTTATGCTACCATTAGCATTGTGCTTTACCTTGTAAACCCACTTCAGCCTATGGGTTTCTTTCCTTGAGGCAATATAAGAAGCTTCCATGTTTCATTTACATAAAGTATAGCCATCTACTCATCCATAGTTTTCTCCCAATCTGCATTTCCATTTGTATCTTTGAAACAAGAAGCTTTAGCATCTTGTATTACCTTGGTTATCTAGGCACAATGACGAGCCATGTAACTATCATGCATCAATTGTTGCACTGAATTCTACATCCTCCTACATCTTTTTGGTCCTGGGTCACTTTTCCATGTATCATCTACATGTGCCTTTATTACTCCTAGGGTCTTCATAGAGGGAAATCTAAGTTCCTCATCAAGGCTCTTCTCTGAACTGCTTGAATCTCCATCAATGTCTTCGAACATGTCAATGTTTTACTACCATGAGAAATCTTTTCTTCACCTTTCTTCAATTTAGATGATGAATTTTCTAGAATAAAATTTCCATGAAATTTTCCACTCCATGGATTTGATTTGAAACCAATGCTTTCTGATGCATCAATTCCACTCAAAACTTATAATTCTAAACTTGATTTTGTAGCATTTCTTATGTCATTTGAGTCAAGATTAAGTCCTTTGGCATGTGCATAGAAGCTTGACATTTCATGAAACACCATATCTCTACTTACCTTCACCTCTCCCGTGAGTGGGTTATAACATTTATGTCCCTTTTGCTCAAGGGAGTACCAAATGAAGATACATTTTTATGCTTTTGGAACATGTACATATCCAATAGAGCCAAACACCTTCATATGTGATTTGGTTTTTAACTTGTAAACTTCTCTTCAGGTGTAACTTGATGTACAACAATAGTCGGAGTTCTATTTATGATATATACAATAGTTTGCATAGCTTCTGCCCAATCATGATGATGCATATTCTTCTCATCCTTCAAGGCTCTTCTATACTTCGGATAAGACTCGCCGGACCGAGTAACTGGCATATATCACCTCTACACCGCTTGCCTTACGCACTGCTCTAACTTTATTGATTTTCTTCAATCCATTTCCATCTTCCCACAGACAGCACCAGTGTTAAAAGGGATTTTTTCAATAGATCCACTTTTAATCTCTTTTCCGGTTCTTGGGGATGGTAGGGGTCTGACAATGCAGAGGCCCTTTATCGATTTTCCCAATTAACTAATTACCCAAACAATAATTATACTCTCAAGCATTACTTCTGTTACACAGTCATAATCTTCCATTTACGGTATCATCACACATTATTTTATCGCAAAATCATTCAGTCACATAATCAAACATATCTATTCATGTTACTACAGTAATACTGTGTAGTATTAGTTTACGGCAATTCAATAAGAATAGATTTAACCATACTCAGATATATGGAAACTCTGAACTACGACGTCCCCGCAAGGCCGCAAATCGCCCAGACAGACAGTCTCGTGATCTCGTCTCTTCTCACACCGTAGAACCCCATAATGTCTCTTCATTAATGAATAAAAAGGGTTACATCACTTCGCTACGACCTTTCGGTACGTGCGATATATGAAAATATATTATTACATTATGCCAATCCGGCGGCCTAACACACCACGCCTTAATCATCCACTTAGCCACAAGTTTATTGGCCATGCTGCCAATGTCCATAATACCCAGACCTCCATTCTCCTTTCGGCTAGTGCATATGGACCATTTGGTTCTAGGCACTCCCCTCCTATTATGGTCCCCGGTCGAGAGAAAGTTCCTACAAGTACTTTCTAATTTGGCTAATTCTTGATTTTTTAGTCTCTAGCAAGAAAGAAAGTATATCATTGAGGATATGAGGAACGTCTTGATCACCATGGCCCGGCCAGCAAGATTGATTTGCAAACCCATCAATAGTTACGTTTATTATTAATTCTAGCGAGGACCCAAGCCCACCTTTGTTCCAGAGTAACATCGAATCCCAAGGGGATACCAAGAATGCGAACGACCTAACCTGATTGAATGCTTTGGTATCCTTGCAAAGTGAGGAGATTGGGTTGATTCCCTTTGATAGCCTTGAATGCAGTCTTGGTATGGTTAATTCTGGATCTAGAGGCCTCACAAAATGTGTCAAGGCACCACCAAAAGGTTTCCAAGCTGGTATTGTCATTGTGAACAAAGGCATTTGTGTCATCCGCAAATAGCCTCATGGTCATTTGCCTAGAGTTATGTGGAAAAGTGATGCCTCTTATGTGACCAAGCTCCATCTGTTTCTCCACAAGTTGGCTTTAGTGGCAATGGCAAAGAGCAGCGGGGCCGACAGGCAACCTTGCCTAATGGATCGTTTCAGTTTAATTGCCTTTGAAAGTTGTCCATTGACATTGACTTTGGTCGAAGCATTGCCAAGGAGAGTGGAGATCATCCTGAGGAATCTCTGACTACACCGAGGTCTTTTAGCGATTGTAAAATATAGTCCCATTCCAATCTGTCATAGGCTTTGTCAAATTCAATCTTGAGGAAGACAATGTCTTGTATAGATTCTTTAGCATAGTCGAGACCTTCCCAGATATCAATGATGGCTTCCAATATTGACCTTCCGTTAATGAAGCCTTTTTGGTCTTTGCTAAGCCACTGGTGACATGATATCCTGTTGGCAATGACTTTAGCAAGAATCTTATATCCGGTTTGAAGCATTGTAATAGGTCTCCAGTTCCCAATTCTGTTCCTCTCCCCTTTTTTATGTATAAGTTTGATGATGCCGTTGTTGAGACAAGTGGGAAGGGCACCGAACTTGAGTGCCTCAAGACAAATAAGACGCAAGGGGGTGGACACCACATGTTTGAATGATTTAAAGAACTCATTAGTGACCCCATCAAGCCCCGAGCTCTTGCGGTTTGGAAGGGAATTGATAACTTCTAGGTTCTCTTGTTCTGAAATGGAGGCGTCAATGAGAGCGCTCAAGTTGCATGGGATTCTATGCAGGGAAGTCTCAGGGATGGTGGCCATGCAATCCCGCCTATGGGGGGAGAGGGGACAAGCACTATGCAATAGACTCATGAAGTGTGCTTCTATAATGCCAATGTTTTCTTCCGTTGTTTTACATTCCGCCCCATCCTTGTCAAGCATAAGCGGGATCTCTTCTCTAATTTGTTTTCTTCTGAGAATATTGCACATCTCTTTGGAAGGTCTGTCTCCCTTACTAGCCTACCAATCCTTAAACTAAATTTGAAGATTTCTCCTTTTGATCTCCTCCTCGTATCTTAATCTTCCTCTGATATTTTGGAGTCCCTTTTGACAATGAATCTTCCCTTTATTAACTTCTTCTTCGAGTCTCCAGAGCCGACGGTATATGTTTTCTCTATGTCTTCGACGGATGATTTTGAGAGCCTTCGTGGTCCTAATCAAGATCTGACGAGACTTTTCCACTGCTCCTTCCTTCTCTTTTCATTTGAGTGACTAAGGACTCCTTAATGGACTCAAAGTGGAGGGCCACTCAAACTTGTGCTAAGCTGAGTTTGTTCATCATAGACTTTTTGTGCTTCCTCAATATCTTCAACATGCAATGCAGTAGGTAGTTCATAATGCTTACACTCATCAATAACACATCGTTTGATACTTTAATCTGCTTTGTGATGGGATTTTAACATCTTTACCCCTTTTCGTTTGTAGAGTAGCCTATAATGATGCAGTTCTCTGCCTTAGCAACCATCTTACCTTTGCTCATCTCTTAATGTACATGGGCATAGCATACACATGCAAAAAACTTTATATGTGAGAAGTGAGGCTTTCTTTGGTAATAAACCTCATTTGGAGTATCATCATGAACTCATGACATGGTAATCCTATTCATCAAGTATGAAGTACTTGCTACGTCATCCCAATATGTTAATGGAACATTCATTTCATTTAACATACATCTAGCTACCTCTACAATCTAAGTTTTTTTTTCTTTCACAAATACCAATCTATTGAGGGCTATACCTACATTTATATTGCCTTTTAATCCCTTAATCCTATAAAAAACTGGTAAATTCATTGAAAAAATACTCTAATCCACAATCTAATCTTAGCATTTTGATCATGTGGCCTATTTCATTCTCAACTTGTGCCTTGAACCTTTTGAATGTATTAAACACATCACTCTTGTGCTTGATGATATACAACCAAATCTTTCTAGAGATCATCAATAAAGGTTACGAAGTACCTCTTACCTACATGTAATGGTTCTCTTGATGGTCCCATATAACTATGTGGTCCAAGTCCGAAACCCTAGGAGCCACATAGCTTGATGGCTCCAAAGGCTTCCTAGTCTCTTCTCGAATTGACATGCTTCAAATATCTCAAGCAAGTTAGGTGTGGTGAATCTTGGAATTCCTCTAACAACTTCGTCCTTTTTCATATCCCTCAAGTTTACAACATTAAGATGGCCAATTCTTTTGTGCCATAGATCAAGAAGTGTAATCTTAGATGGCCCACATGCAATGAACATATACTTACTAGAATCTATCTTCACTCCAAGTGTAAACATCATCCCTTTCATTTCACCTTTAGCAATGAGCTTGAAGCCATTTTTTGGATCTTCAATGAAGCATTATTTATCATTGAATTTGACCTAGTAACCCTTCTCGACCATGTCACCAATTGAAATCATATTCTTAGTAAGATTGGAACATGCAATACCTCTTTAAGTGTAGTGCTCTTGTTTCCATTTTGAAATGTGATGTCTTCAATATTTCTAATGAAATATGAGTATAATTGCCTTTGGAAACACACCCTTTGTCCTTGGGAGTGGAAGGACTCCATAGCCTTCACACAACTGAACTAAAGACTAACTAGCAAAGCCACACACTAGGAAGAGAGATGTGTTTCCACCCAACCAACCCCTCCAATATATAGCTCCTAGTCCAAGGGGGTAAGTCCCTCTCAAGGGGACATGTGTACCTTCCATCACATGGGTCACATGGTTTCCAAGCTTAGGAAATCACATGGTTTCTAAAAGAAGAGTCTCCAAGCTCTCATGTACAAACCAAGTGTCTAGGAGAAGCTTCCAATCAAGCCTAAGGTACTCAACCTTAGAGAATTAGCCCTAAGGTTCAAGACCCATCTAAAAGGGGTAAATAAACCATAAATCCAAAGGGTTTCACACCTAGAAACCCAAGGGTTCTTCCCCTTAGACCCATGTAGCTATACAACATTCTCCCCCCCTTAAAAGCATTTCCATCCTCGGAAATGAGTGGAGATATATACCTTGGGGTATTCCCCCGTGCTCCATGATCAATCTCAAAGATCATGGCTTTCATCTCTCTAAATCCGCCTCTTAATTTGAAAGGGGAATTCTACCCCGACTGAATCTAAAAAGAGGAGAATCCATGTGTGGTCTAATTCCCTGCCCCATTCATTCAAAGTTCCATCTAGTTTGCATACGAGAAAGAAGTGAGTCGAATGCAAAGTATGGAAAGAATGAAATGGGTGGAAGAGAAACTCCCTGCCTATTTCCTTTGTTTAAGCCATGTGTCATCTGGGTCTCCAAAGCTCAAACATGTGAATTAGGTGGATTCAAAGTGACTTCAGCTAAATTGCTACCTTTGTCCATCTCTATGCAGCACCAGTGCATGAACCTAGCAAAATAGATGAATGCTTCTTAAGGTTTCTTTCACCTCCAATAAATCTAAATAGAGGGGAATTTTATTATTTAATCCCTATCCAACCAGTAGAATGGTAAAGGTGGATTATCTAGTTTTTACAAGGATATAACATCCTCTTTATCTTCAGAAAGAATTTGAATAGCTTATCGAAAGTGGATTCAATGTTCTTTCAAAACTTTATGGAGTTTTGAGAATCCACTTTAAGGGACTAGAATCCATAAGGATTAATCTAACTATTGTAAACTCCAATTGATTGAAACCTATTTTACTTATTCTTCCAAAAATATTAAGATCTTTATAACTACACCCCAAGATGGGAACTCATAGTGTAAAAGATTGTGTTATCTTTAAGGTCATAAGTAAAAATAGATTATTCCAATCATTTCTTCATAGCTTAATCCTTACGGATCTCGAGTTAGATCTCAAACCTTAAAGGTCTTCTTGATCCTTCCAAAATTCTCTCCCTTATATTCTAGATATATTAAAGATGTCCTATGTGGACATTGTAACTAGAACTTTCTTATTCTTCAATTGACTTGAAATATCAAGTATCCAAAAGATGATCTTTTTTGAGCTATCTTTCAAGCTTGGCCTAAGATCATTTTTATGTTTGTTGAATTTCAAGTTATGCTTTTGGATGAAGCTTTTAGAGCTTCATCCTTTGGAGTTTACCTTCAAACTCAAAAAAGTTGATCCTCTCCTTATTTCTAACTTTCTATAAGAGATAGATACTTATCATATCTTGTTGGAAGAATTCTTCTTCCCTTTGAGAGGATAATTGAAGAAGATGCCTATTCGTAGACATTGTCTTCCTAATGTTTTCCATTGGATCATTAGTCCCTTTTTCTTCTCGCCATCAAGAAAAAGTACTCAACAGGATTCAGTACCCACCGTCCCATACCGGTGGGTTCCTCATCCAATCCACATAACTTTGTTTCACCTTTTCTGTCCTTATAAATGCCCTTCATACAATGGTACCAAATTTATAAGAGCAAAGACTAAGGTGCTTAGATACACCACTACTAATCTTACTTAAATAATTGGGTAACCATTTAATGTGGTGTGACTCATCTTATCAAACTTAAAGTTTGACTTGATCTTTGCCCTACGTGGGTCCTTTGGCTTTCTTCTCTTCTTTAGCCAAAATAAGAGATAAGACTAGGTCTTTCTCAAATAGATCCCTTCATGCTTCAAAGCTTTACCCATGGGTTTTCTTAGGGATCTAGCTATTTTGCTTCATACACGAAGTCATATTCCTTAGGTCTATATTATTGGAATCCATAACGTATGTTATGTTATCCCTATGAAGCATCAAAATATCTTTAGGTTTATCCTTGATAGTTCATCCAACTTCTTTTCCTAACCCACTTAGGATTTATACAATCCTTATGGTGTATGCAAGTCTTCTCTTGCATTGGGGTTCTTAGAGAATTCCCAATCTCTGAGAACTTCATTTACTTGGAAGATGTAATGAAAGATATATGAAGTACTAGAATACAAGGAAGTACTTCAAGTTTTATCTATTTCTTGCATATCTTTTACCTTGTAATACGCTATTTGGTCTTTTCAAGGCATAATATACAAATTCTCGGGGACTTTCTCCCTTCCTTAAGATTTTTCGTCCTCCAAAACTATCTGAGAGTAATTTTGAAAATTGTACTCTTTCAAAAGTATTTGAAAGAGTTTATTTTCAATTTTTTATTGTCCTTCTTGGTTAAAAGAACTATTCAGAGCTCTTTATGCTTTGTTTTCTCCAAGCATACAGAACAAATGTCCCAAAGTTCAAGTTGAGATTACCCACAAATTCGATGTCCCATACCACCAAATTTACTTCAGTGGTACTGTAAACCTAGATGTCCCATACCATCCGGCTTACACTTCCACTTTAGTAAAGGTAATTTTAGCTTGAGTTTTGAGATCAAACCTTCTTCTAATCAAGTCAGATCTATTACTTCTTGGAGTTGTAAGTGTTATTTCCACTATAGAGCATATGTATTGCCTATGCTACAGTGGACTTTCCACTTACCAAGTCTCAATTGCAACTTAGTCTCAAAAAATTGGCTTTTCAATTATACCTTGATTCAGATATACTCTACAAGGTTCCTTTCATGTCACTTGATGATAGGGCTAGTTTGTATCTCAACTAGATATCATCTCTTATGAGTAATCTCAGAAAGAATAATTGATTTGCCAATCTAATCTCTATGTTGAAGTAGATGGTAATTCCATTTACTATATAGTCTTTTATTTCTAGGACATTAGAAAATGGTACTTAGGGTTTATTACCACCCTTGAGTTTTACCTTCTCTTCATGCCTTGCATTTGCTTGGAAGAAAAATGTAAAGCTCGAAATACTTCTGTAGTTCTTTCAAACAAAGAACTTTTTTGAACAAAAACACTAATACTTTCATCTTCCCAAACTAAACTTCTGTTATACCATATTTTCTCTTATTTAGAGCTTTGAGAAGATAATGCTCTAAGTTACCATGATTGTATCGTGTTTTCAAGAGAGAAAATTTTTGTACTGTGGCCTTGCTGATCAGGCATGCCATGGGTTTTTTTATGGAGTTTGATGCTCCATAAGAGGGATTTTAAGCTTAAGGTATCTTGCCAATGTACTATTTCTTGGCTTATAATAATCCAACAATATAGAAATAAATGGTAGTTTTTCTTATGGCCAAATAGCTCTACTACCATTATTCCCACAATGGAAATTGTAACCATACTTAAGCTAGAATAAACCAAACCTCCCTCTTAACCTTAAAACCCATGTAATATATTTCATGTGCATAGTGCTTGCCAAATGTTTAGACCTTTATTGGAAAAGGTGTAGCATGCATAAGGTTCAAAAGTTGAACCCCTCCTTAAAGCATGCAAAAGTTCCAAATTGGAACTTTGTTTAGCTAGAGGATGGTGCTAGATTTTTGTGCATCTTTCTTTCTGTGCATATTAGTTTCCATAATGCATACTTCATAGACCATTTTCCATGAAAATGCACAACCAATATTTCTTTTCAAATCAATGAAGTGGATGCATCGTGCAAGTTATTTCCATGACTAATTGTCTATGTGGCCAAAGAAACCCGACCACTTAATTCTATGCATCCACTACTCAGTTCATTTCTCTTGCATTATGTAGTGCATGCTTCATGGTTTGAAAAGAAAAGAAAAGAAAAGAAAAGGGGGAAAAACTTATCTAGAAATTAAGCTTCGTCCATCCCAAGACTTTGCTTGAATATTCTCGTGGTGATGAAGTAGGGTTGGGCCCTTGCACTCCTTCCCTTCCATCTTGGCACTTCATGCATACTTGAGTGTTCTCATTGTGATGGAATAGGCTTCGGCCAACCCATCTCGTCCATTTTGAAGTCTTTCTTGGGTACTTGTATACTTACTTGTGTACCCATATTTATGCATTTACCTTTATGCATTTTAAGGGGTAGAATCTCTATGCATAATTAATGGATGCCATGTAGATGCCTCCATTATCCTTGGCAAAGGAACTTTTCAAAAATATTCATGCCCTCATAAGTGTATGCACTAGTTTGTAAAGCCACTCTTCATGCAAAAGAGATCTATGCATAAAATATCGACTCTTTCATGTATAAAATTTCACGGAATTTGTGAGAGAAGAAAATAACTTACTCTCTAACCTTGTTCTTTCCATGATCTTGGTGAAGAGTCTATCCTGCCTTTGAATTTTGTCCCATGGAACTTCGTTCCATAGTTTCTCTCATGCATTTCAAAATCTCTTATAATGAAACTACACATTAGTGGGTTTATTCACATGTGATAATAAAAAAAATAGCTCATATGAGCAACATTACAACAAGTAAACCCATATGCAATATGTAAAATGACATTAAAAAATGTATAAACTTATCTTCTCCGATTTCTTATGCATCCATCAAAAATTATCAAATAGGAGCGAGAGGTGTGCTCTTCATCTCGTCTCTCCTGCTTAGCTCGCTACTGTGCCTTGTAGTAACAAAAGGTGGCGGAAGAAGAGGAACATTGCCCAAAAAAAACACCTCTTTGTTCTCGATCCTTTCTTGCTGCATATGAAGAAAATACATGCCAGGAAACAAACGAGGCCTTGTTCGCAATTGATATTGGAGGCTCCCGTACTGAGAGAGGCAAACCATCGGAGATTCATGATGGCTGTGGTGTTCGTCCGCAAGACAAAGATCTTGAATGAAACTACGTCACAGTGGAAAATAGACGGAGTGTTTCTACCCATATGGATGATGAGGTGAGATGGTAGAACGATCCTAGAACTGCATCAGTCTTCTATCACGTACTAACTGTAGAAGATGTGAGGAGTTGTCGGCGTGCACACAACACCCAGGTTATAATGTATATTATGAAGTATCAGCTATGGAAGGTTGTGATGCTTGTAGGAGTCGCTCGAACAACACTCCTTTGCTCTCTCTCTCTCTCTCTCCCTCTCTCCCCGTGGACGGGCAGAGCCATCTGAGCGCGGGCACAAGTTTAAGGTCCCAGGCAGGCATGCATGAGCATCAATAGCACTTGGAGACATTGGGGGCAGATGAGCGCTCCAATGTTTTCTTGTGTAGTCTCTTCAGAGAGCGCTAATAGCTTTAGTCATTGCAGATGTCCCATCGCGTGCCTTACGCGAAAGAAATCCCATATGGCAAAGCAAGTTCTAAGTGAACAACTATATAAAGCGCTGCGTTCGAATTGTTATACTATATCGAGGAGAGTCTCACGGACTTCAAATACATCGGGTTGCGCCCAGATGATATGAAGGTGGGACCATAATGGACGCAAAGAAAGAGATGTGTGTGTAGAGAGAGAGCGAGAGAAAGTGGGTATATGTGTGTATGTATTATGTGTGTATATGTGTAAAAGTCAACAACTCTAATCCTAAAACCCTAACCATAAAACATGTATATGTGTGTATGTGTGTATGTATATATGATGAGTGTGTATGTGTATGTGCATGTATGCATGTGTGTGTATACATATGTGAGTGTGTATATATATGTACACGTGTATGTAAAATACATGTGTGTATGTATGTATGTATGTGTGTGTACATGCATATGTGTGTGTATCTATGTATGCATATGCATGTGTGTATGCACATATGTGTGTGTGTATGTATATGTGCGTGTGTATGTATATGTGTGTGTGTATGTAATATGCATGTGTGTATGTATGTATGTATGTATGTGTGTGTACATACCAATATGTGTGTATGTATGTATGCATATGCATGTGTGTATGTATACATATGTGTGTGTACATGTATGTATGTGTACATGTATGTATGTATATGTGTGTGTACATGTATGTATGTATGTGAGTATGAGTATGAATATGTGTGTGTGTGTATGTAAAATTCATGTGTCACGTATGTAATATGCATGTATGTATGTATATGTGTGTATGCATATGCATGTGAGTATGTAATATGTATATGTATGTATATGCATGTGTGTATGTAATATGTATGTGAGTGTGTATGTAATATGCATGTTTGTATGTAATATGTATCTGAGTATGTGTATGCATATGTGTGTTTATGTATGTATGCATCTCTCTCTCTATCTCATTCTCTTTCTATTTCATCTCTCTCTCTCTCTCTTTCATCTCTCTCTCTTTCACTCTCTCTCTATCTCTCTCTTTCATCTCTCTCTCTCTCTCTCTTTCACTCTCTCTCTCTTTCACTTACATCGATGTAATTTTTTTGAGCATTGTCGTCAAAGTCCACTTAATGTTCTCCTTTGTCAAATTCCAAAGAAGTGATGCCAAAAATCTCCTATAAAACTAAAGAGAAGAGAAATTAGAAAAGGGAAAACACAAAGAAAGAGAAAGGGTGCTACAGTATATGCGATACTTACCAAATTTGAGATCTAGAGAAATAAAGAGGTGTGTGTTGAGAGAGAGAGAGACAAAGATGTGTACACAATGTGCTTAGAATGTAGGTCATGAGCACAACTCGAAAGTAGCAAGCTTTGGTTCAAAACAGGAGCAAATGTCGAATTTTTGCTCTCCGGTCTAGTTAAAACATTGCATCGGTATAAGCATTGGTATAAGCGTCAGTAATTTCCAATAAAGTACCGACACCTTTACAGATGCTCATAGTGATGCCGAGTATACCAACGATTAAATGATCGTCATAATTGCATCTATGGCTTTTGAAGCATTTTCAACAGACATAGTGATGCCGAGGCATCACCATCTGTATGGACAACCTCGGTATGCCTCTCATATGTTGTAGTGAACCATCCAATTTTGATCTATAGCCTCATATATTTCTTCAATCTAGCTCCTCCCATTTGATTCATCGAGTTGTTTATGTGAGTGATGAACAACTTTGCAGTTGCCCCATCAACAAACCTTTTGTTGTTTGATGATTCTCCATTTTTTAATCCTTATCTAATTACGAGTTTCATATTGATTTCTCAATATATTGGGAGCTTCACAAGACTTACTATTATGATCATTGAGAGTCAAGAACATATGAATAGTACTTGTAAGTAGAGCAACAAGTGCATCTGCAATTCTATATTTATAGGCGCATAGAAGACTAACACTGGGAGGAATCACTTTACATTGATTATTTGGATGCTGTGCTTATAAAGGATGACGGTTAGTCTTCAAGCATAGTCTCCAGAATTGAATTTAAACTTCTATAAGGTGTGATTCGTACGATCAAGACTATCTTTCACAATGGTTAGTGGTCGTACCGGAAATTTTTGGATGACTATCTGAAATTTTAGGATGACTCACATCATTGCTACTCGTGTTGCACCTACTCCTATTGACAAATCGTCTTGATTTTGAGTCATACATAATGATGCGTAGCTTGAAATCATCTCATTATATTTCATTGAAGCCTGTGTGTTTATTTTTCTAGGCCACTTAGAGCCTCCTAACACTTGATATCATGTAAGAAAAAGTAATACAAAAAAAGACCAGTAGGCAGACATGAGAAATGCAACTCATAGATGGATAACTTAAATTCACAAGTTTCCAAGAGGAATGTAGCTAAAAAGGTGGTAGATTCCACACTATGCATTGTCTCGATGCTCATCGGAAAGGAGATAGAAAGAACGAGTACTGTAACATAGGTTTCTTGTCAAATCTGGGTCATCACCAATGTTGTGCCTTGCGGCCATCATCACCCATGCTTTGTGAGATACACTGGATCCGAAAGGAACTATGCTTTCAGTATAGTTTCTTTTTTTAATTTAATTCAAGCAATGGAAACTAGACCCTGACCGAACTTCCTCTTTTAGGAAAAAAAACAAAAAGAAATCACAACTCTATCAATCCTTTTAAGTAGTGCAATAGTTTAGCTTTGGAGAGTGTAGTTTTGTCTGCTTCGAATTCAAGGACTTCCGAAGGCTTCGGAAAAGCTAGACAATGCTTATTGGTTACAATGTTTCGCAAAAGCTAGACAACGCTAGACAATGCTTCGAATCCTCATTGATTATTCCTTTGGTTGCCTGTATTTTTCTGTTCGCCTTTGGAAAGACTTCAAATAGTAGATTTTCATAAGTTCACGCAATGTCAATACCACATACAGAGTGTCATGTTGAATCAGCGCATACATATATTGATAAGTCATGCACATGACTGCGCACATGGAGAACATCGTTTTTTTTTTGTGAGATTACAATGAATTGGAAAGACACACACGACCTCATAAGGTAGAGGCACCCATCTTGGGGAAGTCTGAAGCATCCAGCTTTAGGCGGGACTTGAACCTTGGTCATCTGCCTAGGAGTACAAGGTACGTCTGCTAAACCATGCCCGCTAGATAGAACATCGCTTATTGCTCAAGACACTTCTTACAAAAGCATGCTAGCGTTTTTGTTTCGGTAACAATGACTACAGTTTAGCAACCTGGGTAATATTTACCACATATGCAAAGTGCCGGCACGAATTTCTGCATTATAAACAAGTTCTTGTAAGATTTCTCCGTACATTTTCTGCATTATAATCAAGACTGCAATTGCTCAACTTCATATCTATTGCTCAATTTCATTATAATCAAAGGCAGCAACTGAGTTCATCGTTTCTACATACCCATGTTCCATTAAAGTCCATGAAGAAGATATTTCGTATAATTTTTTGTTTTTCAGCGCCTTCTGGATTACAAAACATCCTTTTCATGTTGGGTTCTTTATGTTCTACGTATCGCAATAATAAAAACATGTCTTTGACCGATATGTTTTCAGAGAAAAGGAAAAAAAGAAACCTTTGTAGGCCGTTGACAAACTGTGTATCATTCTCTTTCTTTTTAGCTTTTACATAAAATAATATTATGCAATGAAGGTTTCAATAAAATAGCACTGTAACAGACTTACATAACTCCAAGTTTGGATTGTTGTGAGAATTTATTTTATCGAGAAAGTAGTGGAGAGTCATAAGCTCCTACTTTTTGCGATGTACCAAGAGCACATCTCTGTGTGAAATGTGTTGCAGTGCTCACAATGCATTAACTCAATTTGTGATATATTTTCCACGACTGTTCTTTATCAAAGAGTCACTTCACAGTTCGTAGGTTTAAAAAATGATGAAGATTTTCCATCGACACGTTCTACGCATGCTCTACTTCCACATCAAATGATCCCAAAATTCTATATCAATGTGCGAGAGGGAGAAAGTGTGCTGCCAAGAGTCTGCCAACCGCCATGTAACTGGTGTTTCCTCATTGCATTTGCAATAGTCAAGCTGATGTATGACTTTCGCGGGATTGCAAGAACCTAAGGAGTTGACAATTACACAAATGCACTTACTATATATATCTAAAGACTTTGGCATCGTCCACTACAATCATTATAGCATAAAAGACCAGAGAACTCAAACAATAAAGTTTTAGTCCGGGAAGCATACAACAATCCTAACCCCTTTCTAATCAATAGTTCACAAGATTCATCAAAGAAAGACCTCCACATGCATTAATCCACACCTTCACATTCATTAATCCACACACTTTAACGAAATGAACTAAAGAACTTAACCCTTTTGATCACTAATCAAAAGGTGACTGTAGCTCATGGTCATGTGACTGTGAGTCTCTCTTCCTTGGGATTTAAATCTGTAGTTTTGTAAGAATGAGTTGACACAATGATAGAAAAAGAGTCATAAGCTCCTACGTTTTGTCATGTACGAAGAGCACATCTCTGTGTGAAATGTATTGCAGTGCTCACAACGCATTAATTCAATTTGTGATATATTCTCCACGACGGCTCTTTATCAAGGAGTCACTTCAGAGTTTGTAGGGTTAAAAATGATGACGATTTTCCATCGACACGTTCTACGCGTGCTCTACTTCCACATCAAATGATCCCAAAATTCTATATCTATGTGCGAGAGGGAGAAAGTGTGATGCCAAGAGTCTTCCATCCGCCATGTAACTGGTGTTTCCTCATCGCATTTGCAATAATCAAGCTGATGTATGACTTTCGCGGGATTGCAATAACCTAAGCAGTTGAAAATTAGACAAATGCACTTACTATATATATCTAAAGACTTTGGCATCGTCCACTACAATCATTATAGCATAAAAGACCAGAGAACTCAAACAATAAATTTTTAGTCCGGGAAGCATACAACAATCCTAACCCCCTTCGAATCAATAGTTCACAAGATTCATCAAAGAAAGACCTCCACATGCAGTAATCCACACCTTCACATTCATTAATCCACACACTTTAACGAAATGAACTAAAGAACTTAACCCTTTTGATCACTAATCTTTATTTGATCATATATTGAGATAGAAATAAACTTGTTGAATGTTTCGTGCGCCTAAAATGTGAAACATTTCATACGTAATATGTTTATAAAATTATTCTCTATTTTTTCTATTTGTAAATCCCTAACAAGATAATTACAATTTTTGCAACTTGAAAGAATCATGAGAAAACAGCTTCTAACTTTGATTCATAAGCATGTTGAAAAAGAATAGACCAATGAAAGTCACATACACTTGAAGGATCCAACATTACCAAGGCTACTGGGTATACAATGGAAACTTAGGTAATGCCTTCTTTACTTCATGAAGATGATGCACTCTTAAATTGGATGATGGGGACTGCAAAGTGCTGCATTGGATGTTGCATAGTGGAAATATATGAGATAAATGAGGACTTTGCAGAAGTAGCACAAGGAGGCCAAAAAGAGGAAATATATAATAGTTTGCACTTGTAGAGTAAGGAAAAAGGTAAGATATGTGACTATAGGAAAAGCAGATGAAGAAGAAAAAATTGGGCTATGACGCTTGAGTTGGGCACCTATCTCAAATTGGGTGCCATGAAGCTCAATTTGGGCACATCTCTCAAGATGGCTGTCACGAAGCCAAAGATGGGCACCTCTCCTAGGGTGGCCCAAGTGGGCATCACGAGGCCCAAGTTGGGCACCTAGCAGGTAGCAACCAAGTAGACAAGGAGCTTTCCCTAGGGCAAAATTGGTTGAGAGATGTGTCTCAAATTGGGTGCCATCAAGCCCAATTTGGGCACATCTCTCAAGATGGTTGTCACGAAGCCCAAGGTGGACACCTCTCTCAAATTGGGTGTGTCTCCATGAAGCCCAATTTGGGCACATCTCTCAAGATGGCTATCACGAAGCCCAAGGTGGGCACCTCTCCTAGGGTGGCCCAAGTGGGCATCACGAAGCCCAAGTTGGGCACCTAGTAGGTAGCAACCAAGCAGACAAGGAGCCTTTCCTTGGGCAAAATGGGCTAATTCTCTTTGTAGATCTGATTCCTTCTCCACAACAAGGTGGTCAACTTCAATTTTTGCAGGATTCTCTAGAGAGGCAGAAACCTCCAAGTGGACCACTTGAATGTAGTGGTGAATTTTACCAAAGAGGATCACTTCACTCTTTTCTTGAGGTGATCAGACCTAGTTCAATAAATATTTGGATGCTATTTTAAAATATGTAGAACTTGATCAGACACCTCAGGCTACAGCCTATCATTTAGTGGTACCAAAGGATGTCCTATTTTTGGAAATTTCATGAGAGTGGACAACTGATCCAATCATAGAGCATGACATAAATACAATTAGTGAAGAAGAAGAATTCTTACGAGACATACATCTTGAAGAAAAATAGAATTATCAATCGAGCAACTTGTGGCAAAACCATTATGGTACCTTGTAAACACATCACAAAGGTAAGTTTCATCTTAGATTATAGAGAAGCTAGGCAAGGAAGAAACTAAAAAAAAAAAAAAATCACACTCAATCTACACAATATCATTGGAGGAAAAAGCCTCACCTGCAAGGTACTCCTACTACTCTAAAGGGGAACGCAAATACAAAGATAGAAACATCCAAGAAGATGAACATTATGGCTTTGAAGAGAATCAGGAAGACATACATTACAGTCCTAAAGAGATTCTATGAAATGAGGAGGGACATAAAGAGGAGGACTTATGGCCAACATTCAAGGGCAAAGGAAGAGATGTTTTGTGTATATTTGTATGTAGAAGAATCAAATGAGCACAAGGCCTTGGATAGCATTTCTAGAGTGGAATGAAATTCTACTTGAACCAAACTAGAAGAAATCCAATCACTGTACATACCATAGTTTGTTTCATTTTCTATAGTCCAAGCTGTTCTGAATAACTAAATAAAGGAGGAATCGCATTAGGATGGTGCAAGGACTTGATGTGGGGGTCTATAGTGAAGAAGATCATATTAGACAATTGACCACCTCAATTAATGTCCAAATCAAGTAGCATCATCATTGACATACCAAATGGAGTTGGACTAGCAAGGCAAGAAAGTATGAAGCAAAGAAAGGAGAACTCGTATCCAAGACATTCCGGGCAATGAACTCCATTTTTTGGGCAATATCGGCAGCTATAAAAATTAAAAACCTCTTCATCTTCGCCACATGAGCAATCACCCAATTGTGCACCCATTTCATCTAGATGATATCCAAATATATCCTTCCTCACATATGGGGCTATTCCCAAAATGGCATGACTTCTTGAGCTAAGTGACTCGTTGATTAAATGGCTACTACCAACCAAGAACCATAAATACCGTGATGCCCATTTCCAAATTGGCCTCCTCCACCAAATAGGGTTACACCTAATTTTTCATGAGAAACACTCCACCTTGATGGCCTCCACCAAATAAGGGGGACGCCCTCTTATGCAACACACCAAGGGCAATACCATGGGCGAATCAAGAACTCATGAGGGTGCCTATCATTTAAGGTTGGGTGATGCCTATTTTCTTTACACACCAAGACATGGGTAGAACATGGCATATCCTCAAAGTGGAGACATGTCCTTTGATCATTATGTGGGTGCCTACTATTGTGCATAGCTTACATTTTGGCCACTATCATTCTCTTCATCCACATTGGGCAATAACCACCAAATCGAGGCAAACATGTCAAATATGAGGTGATGCCTCCATCACGACACTCCAAATATAAGGTCACACTGCCATCATGACACTCCAAGTATGAGGTGACACCTCCATCATTACACGCCCAAATAAGGTGACACCCCTTTTAGTTGGCACTTCTACCATTTGGGCAACTTCCATTCAACACCTTCAACCAAATTTAGGTAAATACTTATTAGGACAATGTATTTGGGTGGCTACCATTATAAAAAAAGGTGAGAACTTAAGCATTGAGATGGGTTCCACCATTGGGCTACCTTGGGTGGCACGTAACGGATTATAATTTCCTTTAGGTGTCAAAAAGTGTTATATAGAGAATTAATGCAGGGAATATTGCCCTCAAGCTCAGTCAGTGTTTGAAGCTATGATTTGGGGGCCTAATTGTGGTTGGTGACCTTAACCATAATTAACCTACTCCTCCACCACTTTTGCCACTGCTTTGGTGCATGCAAGAGTTAAGGATAGAATTCGACAAGGCCACCCTTTAGCCTATATAAATAGATGCTTGGAGCTTCTCTAGATATATATATCTCTCACATGTTGTGTTGTTGGAGTCTTGGATCTCATATTGCTGTTCTCTTGCTAGTTGAGGCTATTTCTTGGACGCTCTCTACATTCTACTACAACTTGGCCACTATTTTTGAGGCCACGTTGTGGTGATTATACAGACTGTTGGGGCCCCCAGTGGATTTGGCTATCAGGAGTAGAGAGTGATTGTGTAGCCTTTGTTACGAAGAAGGAGATAAGGAAGAAAGCTCACTCTCAATCTCTCACACTCAAAGAAGAGAACACACAAAGATTGAGGGAAGGAAGAATAATCTTCATCTTCTTTGTTACAAAGAAGGAGATAAGGAAGAAATCTCACTCACAATCTCTCACACTTAAAGAAGAGCACACACAAAGATTGAGGGAAGGAAGAATAATCTACATAAAAGTAATGTAGAAGAATGACCTAATACAACAATACCACTAGTGCAATATATAAAGAACAGTGCATAAGGAGAAATCTAATATCTCTGAATGAGTGAGTTGACAAGAAACTTGAGTGCCATCACTCACCTTAGATGAATCTAGTATAGCTTACTGAATTATCCCTGAAATATACCGATGTGACCACTATACATGTCATAGGAATGAAAAACTAATACATGTCATGCTCAAGCATCACATGTTGATCTTGATATCTCAACACTCTCCCTTAAGCTCAACATCATGTCCTCTAATCCAAGAATCTTTCAAAACTTCTTTAGCTTCTCTGCTCCAAGTACTTTAGTGAAAATATTAGCAACTTGCTCATTTGTTCTCGCATAAACACGATCAACATCACCTACTATTACCTTCTCTCTAATGACATGAAAATCTACCTCGATAGGCTTTGTTCTAGCATGAAAAACAAGATTTTGTGCTAGTTGAATGCTGCTAAGATTATGATAATCCATCATGATCAGCTTTGCACTTCCACACCTAAATCTCCAAGTAGCATCTCTAACCATGATGCTTCACATGCTTCCATTGAAACACATCTATACTCAGCCTCTCTAATCGCCAAAGCAAGGGTGGGTTGCATTTTGTTGCTCCATGTATGTGCTTTACTTCCAAGTGAGAATAGAAAGCCATTAGTAGATATTCTATTTAAAATACTACTGTCCCACTCTGCATCGATGTATCCATGAACCTACAAATCTACACTGTTATAACTTATGGAATATGTTGAACAATGCATTGTTATTGTTGGATTGTAACAGTAAGATGGAATATGTTGAACAATGCATTGTTATTGTTAGAGTGTTAACTTATTTTATCAACTGAGGTCAGTTGCTTGTCAACTGACAGGCATGTTGTATATTATTGAACAAGGTATTGTTAAAGTGTTATATTATTAATGTATTAATATGTTTTTGATGTTTTTGTTATAGCAGCTAAAGGTTCGTGAGGAGCGTGCAAGGCGTGAAAGGGCGGACATCAATAATCCGAATAATTATTATTTAGCTTGTAAATAAACCTGCGTAGAAGGTTCTATTGTTAGAAAAGTAATGGTTAGAATAAGGGTCGTTGTAGACCGCAGTTTCTGTTATTCAAAGTAATGGCTTTCTGTAAAAGTTACTAACTTTTAGTTTCATGCCTACTTTTTGAAGCCGCCCTCATGTAACCACTATTTTCGACGTAATCAAAAGTCCTATAAATACATGCACTCTATGGACTGTCGGAACAGAGTGCATGGGGGGAGATTGCACCCAATCTGCGTACTTTCTCGTCTCTTGTTGCGTTTATTCTTGTGTGTGTTTTTCTGCGTTCGTAACTTCTGTTTGAGCGTGAGCAAGATCCTGACAATAGTGGTATCAGAGCGCAGATCTTGGGCGCTCACGCATGTATTTTTACATGGCACATGCCTATTTTCTTTATTCAGTGATGAAACATGTGACTGGCCATCCATGTTTATTATTATATCAACTGAGGTCAGTTGCTTGTTCAACTGAGGGGCATGTTATAACTTATGGAATATGTTGAACAATGCATTGTTATTGTTGGATTGTAACAGTAACATGGAATATGTTGAACAATGCATTGTTATTGTTAGAGTGTTAACTTATTTTATCAACTGAGGGCAGTTGCTTGTCAACTGATAGGCATGTTGTATATTATTGAACAATGTATTGTTAAAGTGTTATATTATTAATGTATTAATATGTTTTTGATGTTTCTGTTATAGCAGCTAAAGGTTCGTGAGGAGCGTGCAAGGCGTGAAAGGGCGGACATCAATAATCCGAATAATTATTATTTAGCTTGTAAATAAACCTGCGTAGAAGGTTCTATTGTTAGAAAAGTAATGGTTAGAATAAGGGTCGTTGTAGACCGCATTTTCTGTTATTCAAAGTAATGGCTTTCTGTAAAAGTTACTAACTTTTAGTTTCACGCCTACTTTTTGAAGCCGCCCTCATGTAACCACTATTTTCGACGTAATCAAAAGTCCTATAAATACATGCACTCTGTGGACTGTCGGAACAGAGTGCATGGGGGGAGATTGCACCCAATCTGCGTACTTTCTCGTCTCTTGTTGCGTTTATTCTTGTGTGTGTTTTTCTGCGTTCGTAACTTCTGTTTGAGCGTAAGCAAGATCCTGACAACATACACGATCTTTATAAAACAATGCATAATCTAAAGTAGCACTCACACAAAGTAGCGTGCATCTCAAAGAATCTTAGTGTGGAATCCTAAGAACTTGCATAAGTTTACTCTCAAGTCCAAGAGTGTAGCTTATATCAGGCCTTTTAATTGTGAGATATTTCAAACTTCCCATAATTTTCGTGTGCATAACATTTTCCAACGCTTCACTTGATGTAGTCTCCAACTTCAAATTTTGATCTAATGGCATAGAAATTGGCTTGCAATCAGCCATACTATACTTTTGCATCATACTCAAGGCATATTACCTTTACAACATCCATGTACCTATTTTTATATATATAAATGCAATGCCCAAAAAATAGCATAGAACATCATGATTTTTCATGTCAAATTCCTATTTAAGGAGTTTCTTTAGTTTTTTAATGCTTCCTTCATTATCACCTCCCACCGTGAAGTCATAACATAAATGGCCACAATCATGATGCCATCATCACCCTTCCTTGCATATAATGAATGATTTGCATCACACATATAAAATCTAATGGTGGTTACGTATTGTGTGCTAAGCATGAGGGGCTTGTTTAAGCCCATACAAAGCCTTTTGCAACCTGCAAACATATTCTAGGTGCTTTGAGTATTCATATTCTTATGGCTAGTCCATATATAATTTATCTTGTAACTCACCATGTAAGAAACACATTCGTCACATCCATCTGATGCAAAGTTCATCCTTTTGTTGTAGCTAATGCAATAAGTGCTCTAACAGTGGACATTTTAGCTACACGGCTGAATGTTTCCTCATAGTCAATGCCATATGTTTTTTTATATCCTTTTTCTACCAATCATGCTTCATACGTGCTTATGTTAGCATCAACATTGTGCTTTACCTTGTAAACCCACTTCTAGCCCATGGGCTTCTTTCCTTGAGGCAATGGAACCACCTTCCCTATTTTAGTTCCATAAAATGCGGCCATGTGCTCATCGATAGCTTTCCCTCAATTTGCATTTCCATTTACATCTTTAAAGCAAGAAGGTTCATCATCTTGTATTACCTTGGTCATGTAGGCACAATGACGAGCCATGTAAGTCTCATGTGTCAATTGTTGCATTGATTCCGCATCCTCCCAGATCATCGTAGTCCTAGTGCACTTCTCCTTGTATCATCTGCATGTGCCTTTGTTACTCTAGGAGTCTTCATACAGGGAAATCCAAGTTCCTCATAAAACCTCTTCTTTGAACTACTTGAATTTCCATCAATGTCTTCAAACTCTATTGATGTTTTACTACCATGGGAAACCTTTTCTTTGACTTTCTTCAACTTAGTTGATGAATTTGCTGGCATAAAATTTCCATGCCATTCCACTCCACAGATTTGACTTGGAACTATTCCTCGGTGATGCATCATGTCCACTCAAAACTTAAGATTCTACACTTGATTTTCATCATTTCTTTTGTCATTCGATTCAAGATTAAGTCCTTCTTTGGCATCTGCATAGAATCTTGACATTTCATGAAATACCACATCTCTGCTTACCTTCACCTGCCTTGTGAGTGGGTTATAACATTTATGTCCCTTTTGCTCAAGGGAGTACCCAATGAAGATACATGCAAGATTAGGACCACCACATGCTAGAGAGATGACTCTTCTCCCAACCAAATGCCTCTATATATAGCTCTCTCGATGGGACTGCCATCTTGGGCAGGTGGATACTAATCATCCAAGTGTTAGTCATGTAACTACATGTGTGCCAAGTGTCCCAATTAACCAGAGTTTACTCAAGTGGATGCTTCTAGAAGGCTCTAGAGCTCTTTGGGCAAATCACTCTCCCCATGTAGCCGATGGGGGTTGAACCCAAGACCTCCTCCTTCACACCCTTGATTCTTAACCACTAGGCTAAGTGGATCACTTGTTACAAGACTAAATGACCTTCTAGTAAGTCTAGACTTGAGATCTTTGGCCATACATACCGATGACCAAACGATGTCTAATTTCAGATCTCTCTGAACTAGTGAGACCCTTTGATCATAGACTTACTTTATTACATTCTTCCCCCCTTGGAAAATATTTTCACCCTTGAAAATAGATCTATACATCTACTATACGCAACTTGTGAGCCTCATGTTCTAAAATTGGAAGAACATGGTCATGTTCTAGAACTGGAAGAACATGTCTTATCTCTATGGTGGCATCCTTGCCCAAATGATTCAAAACACTATCTCACTTTGCACTTTCATGAATTGGTATAAAAATACAAATAAGTGAATGAATAATAAGGGTGGATCCAAAAACATAGTTTCTACTAGGTGTGATCTGGGCACAAACATGTGAACTGGGTGGATTACTAGTCCATTTCTAGGCATGACTATTGCATGGACTTAGTAACTAAGGTGGGATTTTTATCCCAATCAAGACTTTGAGAACTATTAATTCAGTTGAATTTGGTTTGGAGAACTTGAAGTCTGGTTATCCCAAACATCTAGCTTGAATGTTTGTACAATGGTTTACTCCCATCCAATAGTTACTTGATTTTTTCAATCGACTAGAGGACTATGTCCTAATGAGTTTAAAAATCCTATGTAAACTATAGAAGAACGTTTACCATTTTCTTTGAGTTAACCATACTATAACTTGACCAATTCAAATTCAAAATATAAAATTGTCCAATCTTAAGACACTTTTCTCAAAGACTTGAGTGAGACATTCTTAGGAATTGTTAATCTGATGAGCAATTCCTAGTTTCTGTATTCTAGAGTATACTAGAATCTAGAAATTATTTATGTTTAACTTGAAGCAAATTGAAATAAATAAGTCCACTTAGAAATGCAAGTTTACGACCACCACGTGCTAGAGAGATGACTCTCCTCCCAACCAAATGCCTCTATATATAGCTCTCTCCATGGGACTACCATCTTGGGCAAGTGGGTACTAATCATCCAAGTGTCAGCCATGTAACTACATGTGTGCCAAGTGTCCTAGTTAACCAGAGTTAACTCAAGTGGATGCTTCTAGAAGGCTCTAGAGCTTTTTGGGCTAAACACTCTTCCCATGCACCCCATGGGGGTTGAACCCAAGACCTCCTCCTTCACACGCTTGAGTCTTAACCACTAGGCTAAGTGGATCACTTGGTTACAAGAGTAAATGACCTTCTAGTAAGTCTAGACTCGAGATCTTTGGTCATACATACAGATGACCAAACGATGTCCGATTTCTGATCCGTTTGAACCGACCAGACCTTCAATCATAGAATTACTTTATAACAATAAATTTTTATGCTTTTTTTATCAAGCTTTGTCCTCAACGCATCTGGAATAGGTACATAGGCAATAGAGCCAAATATTTTCATATGTGATAGGTTTGGCTTTTTACTTTTAAACTTCTCTTTAGGCGTCAGTTGATGTACAAGAATAGTCAGAGTTCTATTGATGATATATACAATAGTCTGCACAACTTCTAACCAATCACAATGAGGCTTATTCTTCTAAGCCATGAGCGCTGTTTCTATTTCTACAATATTTCTATTTTTGCATTCACCAATGGCATTCGATTATGGTGTGTACCTTAATGAAAACTATCATCGAATTCCATGAGTTTTTAGAAACCTATTCAACTCATTTGACATGTATTCACCTCCTCCATCAGATCCTAATATCTAAATATACTTTCATGTCTACTTTTCCACCATAGCCTTAAAATTTTAGAAGTGACAAAAGATCTCACTCTTCTCTTTCATGAAATATACCCAGACTTTTTGTGCATGGTCATCAATGAAAGTAACATAAAATGTGCAACCTTTGATAGATGTGGTCTTTACAGGACCCCAAACATCTATATGTACTATTTCTAGGACATTCTCAATTACATGTTTCTCATGCAAAAATGATGCTCGAGTATTTACCAAATTGACATGCTGCATATACCTCTTGCATCTTTGCAACTTTAAAATTTGGTAGTCCATTGACAATCTCCTTTGACTACATTAATTTTAGCCTCTGCAAACTTGCATGTATAATTTGTTTGTGCCACATATCTATATGAGCAATAACTTGTGCACCTTTTGCAAACATGGATGCATTCATTTCAAGAATTTTCACATTTAATGTGAATATCCTACCCATTTTGTTTCCTTTGGCAATCAATCTTCTGTCCTATTTGTACTCTTCTACATAACCCCCATCAACATTGAGCCTGACTTGTAATCCCTAGTCAATTATGTTTGCAATAGAAACCAGTTTTGTTGTTATTTTTTGAAAATGTAGCACATCAATAAGATGTTTTACTTTCCCACTTCCATAATTAGTGCTATGTTTCTTCTATGCTCAATAGGGTGTGATGTATCATCACAAGTTTCAACATATCAAGGAACTGGCAATTTTTGCAAAATAATAAACCATTCCGCATGACTACTTATGTGATTTTAAGAACTTGAATCAACATAGCAAACATTACCATTCCATTTTGAGATATCAGCAAACATCATATTCATCATGTGATCCTGGACCATGAGCAACTTCTCATAACCTTTTGCACTTGTGGATGCATAGTTGTTTGTTGCCTCCTATTATTTTGATTATTCATCCTATAATCATGTTGAAAGTTTCAAGATTTACCACAATTCCAACATCCTTTATTGGCATTACCTGAATAATTTCTCTGGAATTTTTAGAGGCCTCTTTGGCTCCCCTTGCTTTGAAATTGTCATCTACCTCCTACATGATCCTCCACTTCCATAACCTCTATCTCTACCTCTTCCTCTGCTAGAGTAGAATACCTGCTAAGAAGTAGGTTTTCCTTGGGAGTTTGAGACCTCAACTAGATTCTTTTCTTCAATAATTAGCATAGACACTGGATCAACAAAATTGAGAATATTTTATGTCTTCTATATAGAATTTTTGAACTCCTCATATGCAGCTACTAAACCATGATGGCACACTTCCACCTTATCTTCATCATCATCTACATGCATGCCAATAGATGCAAGTGTCTCACATATGCTTTTAAGTTTCATAGTGTAGTCACTTAGCAACATGCTCTTTTTCTCCAATGTGTGCAGCTTGTTCTTAAGTTGCAATTTACATGCCTTTGTATTGGTCTCATACAATGTGAACAAACTCTTTCAAGCCTCTTTGGGAGTCTTGGCATCTTGTATGTGCCCTATCATGCTATACTATATGATAACAAATAGCCAATACATTACCTTTCATGTTCCTTGATTCCATTCTTCATAGGCTCTTAACTAGTATGTAGTCTCATTCCTCTCTCATAACTGCTCAGACTTTTTGTTGTCTCCTTTGATGTACTTCCAAGAGTCTTTCTTATAAGGAAATTCATCATTTTGAATCTCCAAGCATAAAATTTGTTCTTTTCTAGCTTCTTGCTCAAAAGCTGACTCATTCCATCTACACTTGCCATTTCCGCAGCAATTTGCAACACCACGAAGACACTAGAAGGAGTACCTCTGCTTGAATATGGTCACACTCTGACGTGACAATTTGATCTCATAAAAACATAGGTTACATGTATCAACAATATAGAAAATCACTTGGAAATTATGGATCTAGAATATTTGAATATCTTTTAATAGAACGCAAGTCAAAATTGACTTGATTTCTTCATGGGACCCACCTTAGCGGCTCGAAAGGGAGGTAAGGAAGAGAGATAACTCTAACTCTCTCATACTCAAAGAGGAGCACACATAGAGGTTGAACCAATGAAGAATAATCTTTTTCTTCTTCTTCTATTTCATTAAAGAAATATACAAGAATGACCTAATACAACAATACTAGTAGTGCAATATATAAAGAACAATACATAAGGAGACACCTAATGTCCGTGAATGAGTGAGTTGACAAGAAACAAGTGTGCCATGACTCTCAGAAGATGAATCTAGGAAAGCTCACTAAATTATCCTTGACATATACTGACCTGACCATTATACATGTGAGAGAAATGAAAAAGTGTTACATGTCATCCTTGATCATCAGATGTTGAGCTTGATACCTTAACACCCTTTCTAGCATTTCTTAGTGTGACTTTATTTTAGTGCTACAATTCTTGGCTCTTACAAATATTCTTGTTTTCTTTTCTCCTTCCCCCTAGAATAACATGCTAGTTCACAATAATGCCCATTTAGAATATTTCTAGTTTGTTGTAGCTATGGGAAGTGTTAAAGAAGTTGGGATTTTCTCTTGTATGGGCAATTGCCATTTTTCCTTCTCTGTCTCTTTACTATCAAATAGTGTGCTTGCACATAGAAATGTCATAGGGTATAGTTCCCTAAGGAAGAACTCCCCTTGAGAAGAAGACGTACTAGCACTACAACATATCGGGGTTATACTGAGGCTTCTACTATGGAAATTGAATGGATACCTTTTTGCCCCAACGTCCGTGTAAGCATCGGTAGCAAAGTGCTAGTATACGCATCGGTATAAGTGCCAGTATGAGCATCGCTATGAGCATCAGTA
>CM035407.1:163732747-163805247 GCA_020310875.1 Ceratopteris richardii
TTGTAGTGTAGAAGTGTGCGGACACAATGGCATTTTCTACAATTTGGCACCTTGCAAGAGTTTAATACTCTTGTACCTCCTCTAGCATGGATGTAAAAGGTAATGAGGCAAGTAGATGGGAGTATCTCTAGCTATAAAGCTAGGTTATTTACCAAAAATTTTTCTCAAATCTGTGGCACAAATTTTGAAGAGAGAGAAATTTTGAAGAGAGAGTCATTCTACCTCTTAAGATGTCTATCATATGAAACTTTACAATATTTTAAGCTTTAAAAGGATCGAGATGTATTAGTGGTATGTGAAGAATGCTTTCTTAAATGAAGAGCTCAAAGAGATATTCTTCATGGAGCAACTCCAAGGCTTTGATGATCAAATAATTTTGTTGTAAAAGTGATAGGTTTGGAAAGAAAAACATATGGATTGTAAGGGATAGAGAGCCTTGATTTACCCTTGGCACATGGTTGAAGCTTGGTTTTTAAACCCTTAGACTGAACCCTTTGGGAATTCATTCATATGAGTGTTTTTGACACTTTGGCTTGATTTATGCTAAGGTGTGGGAGCCGTAGTCTTGGGAGATGCTTCTCAAAGTTCAAACTTGAGGTTTATATGAGAGAAGAATCCTCATTCCATTTAGAAGGAATTTCACATTTGATAGGCTTTCAAGAATAAGAAGGCATGTGAAGGTCCTTCAGAATTTGGTTGGGCACTTGGATGAGCCAAAGAACATGCACCTCATTTGTCCATAGGTATATATATATATATATATACATATATATATATATATATATATATATATATATATATATATATATATATATATATATATATATATATATATATATATATATATATATATATATATATATCGGTGAAGTTGGCTGGGTTGATAAATGATCTCTCTTACCCTTGATGGTTCTTCTACATAAACTCTCTCGCTAGGTAGTGTGTTTACTTGTAGAATGCAGATTTTTACTACATTGGTATGGAGATCAAGTTTTGGATATCTTGTTGATTTCCATATAGTTGACTAGTTGAGGTACACATCTTTGGTAGTATCTCTTAACCCTTTATGCTCAAAAAATGAATGAGAAGATTTCCCCTAGAGATTGAACTGCGACCCTTCTAAAACGAGGTTTAGACCCAAGAGAAGCCCCCTCAGCCAACTCATAGGTGGCACCCCTAGCCCAATCACATGTCATTTGAATGGATGGGAGAAGCTACAAGAAGCTGTCTCCCTCCTCTTCACTTAGAGATACATATCACCAAAGGTTGCTTTGCTCAATATACCTATCCATCAATGTGGTGACGTTGAATGTGGGATAATTGACACACCATTCTCTTAATTTGGGAACTTTTTGGTTTGTATTACAAGGATTTCCTCTATTGTTTACAAAAGTGACCCGCAGACACCCATGTCTAATCAGCTTGAATGCCCACATGGAAATTGTTAGTACGAAGAGGATTCCAGATCATGAGGGGTCTTCCCTCTCTTCTTTGGTTGCGAAAATCAATTGCGTTTATAGGCAATCAAGGGGCAAATTACCTTTCCTATGGTATATAATGAAGCCATCTCGTGAGCCCATGCAAAGAAAGAGCGGCAACGTTGCTCTCATGTATCTATTTAGAGGACATGAAAGCTTTCTATCTCTTTCAACATTTTCACACCTTTTCTTTTTCTTCTTGAGAAAGGAGATATGACACCTTTTTCCTAAAAAATAAGATATGTTTTTATCTAGAACGAAAAAAGAAGAGAAAGGAGATTACGCCTTAATACGTCGAGCTCTACAAAGATGAGTGGCTTCTAAATTCTCAATTTCAACAACAAGTGGATGTCTATGAAAAGTTTTCGAGAAGTGCTTATTCTGTTAGGCATGCCATGCAAGATTTGTTTGCTTACGTGTAAAGAAATGATAAAGAACAATGCATATATGCATATATCATGTATGAGTATGGAGTATAAAATCCATGCATGCATTATGTAATGAGATGTTCACATTGAATGGGAATTGAAATAATCTCATATTTGATTGATAAGAAAAAAGGGGTCTTACATATGAGTGAAAGTATGCATTTTGGGAAACTTTAAGGTTTAGGTAAAGATAGATGCATATTTTGGCACACAAGTAATCCCCAATACATTTTGTATATTTTGGCACACAAGTGAAAGTATGCAAGGGATTAAAGGATGGATGACGCTATAATGGAGGCGAGTGTTATCCCCAATACATTTACTTTTGTTTCAATCTCCATCCTCAAGAAATGCATGCATGGATGCATATAAAAGGGATAGGAAAAGCCCATATGCACACAAAACTTGTGTTAGTTTGGTCATTTAAGTGATGCAGTTAAGGCACATATAAATAGAAATAGATTTCATTAGTATATAATCTACTCAGCTCATAAGGATGAATAGAAATTGAAGATAATAGGTTTAATATAGCATTGCATGAATAAAGATGAAGATCACGAGCATGCATTGGAGGAAAATTCATGTATTAAATGCACTTCAATGCATGAACACTATGCATGTTTTTAAAGAGAGGTTCAATTTCTTAACCTTGTCCATCCTAAGCATCTTTCATTATGTATGCACGCATCATGTGTGCATATCAATGAATGGCATCAAATATATATGGGTTATAAAACAAGAGAGAGATTAAGTACATAGAGTTAAACTTAAGATAGGTAAGCAGTTCTTGCTATGAAGTGACAACCATGAAAGCTAAATGACTTAAAATACGGCACATTGATGTCGTGTGGCTAAATAGCCATTACCTTTTATGATTTTTATGTTTTGGGTTTATTCAAAAGCAACTTGCCTTCAAGTGGAAATGTTTTTTTCTATTCTTTTCCCATCATGCAGTCTTCAATACATCTCCTTTACCATGCCTCTTCAATACATCTCCTTTACCACATGGTATGCAATATCGCCTAATATCTCATGCATAACTTAGTTATGACCAAAATATAGTGGCTATAAGAGACAAAGACTCATACATGTTGTTTATCCTTATGTGAGTCCTACCAATGCTATTACTACCCATTAACTTAGCCCATGCATTTTTGAAAGATACTTCATGACCTTATCAAATTATAGAAACTACATGAAGCAGATTCCTTTGGATTTTTGAAACATAAAACACAATTCAAAGCTCTCCACTATCCCCGTTAGCATTAATGAAACAAAATTCAAAGCTCTCCACTATCCCCATTAGCATTAATGAAACATAAAACACAATTCAAAACTCTCCACTATCCCCATTAGCATTAATGAATGAAATTTATCTTCAAACATAAAACACAATTCAAAACTCTCCACTATCCCCATTAGCATTAATGAATGAAATTTATCTTCACACTTTGGAGTACATCTTGCATAATTGCATACCTTTAATGTGATGAGTTCCTTTCAAGGACCTAAGGAACTATAAAGATATTTTTTCTCCTCCTGTGATGAGAGGAACCATTGTCTCACGCCCATGAGTCATCTATCCTTGAGTCTTCAGTAGATAAGCATACCCCCTCTATCATTAAAAATAACTCAAGCTCTATTTTCATGCTGTTGGAATCCTCCTTGCCGTTGCCAGTCTTTGAAAAACCACTTTTCTTGATTTCCTTCTCGATGTGTTATTCTTGAATTTATTGGCCTTCCTTCTTGTAGTGGACTCCGTCTCTCTTGCCATTTCTTTCATTTTTGCCCCCTTCGACATTTGTTGCAAATGTGGCATCTCCTTTCTTGTCACCATTTCTTGCCGAAAGTGACAATTCCTCCTCCATTAAAAGTTGGAAGGTGTCATTTGAGTATTGATTGTAGTTATCAAACCATCCAAATATGATTTATAGGCTCATATATTTCTTAAATCTAGCTCCTCCCACTTGATCCATAGAATTGTTTATGTGAGTGATGATCACCTTTGCACTTGCCCCATCAACAAACCTTATTGTTGTTCGATGATTCTCCAAGTTTTGAATCCCTATCTAATTACGAGTTTCATATTAATTTCTCAATATGTTGGGAGCTTCACAAGAGTTAGTATTATGGCTAATGAGAGTCATAAACATATGAGTAGTAATTGTAAGTAGAGCAAAAAGTGCATCTGCAACTCTATATTTCTAGGTGCATAGAAGATTAGGACTAGGAGGAATCACTTTACATTGATTATTTTGATGTTCTGTTGATAAAGACTAATGGTTAGTCTTCAAGCAAAGTCTCTAGAATTGAATTTAAACTTCTACGGGGTTTAATTCCTACGATCAAGCTTATCTTTCACAAAGGTTAGTGGTCATATCTAAATTTTTGGGATGACTATCTGAAATTTGGGGATGACACATCATTGCTACTCGTATTGCACCTACTCCTATTGACAAATCGTCTTGATTTTTAGTCATAGATAATGATGCATAGCTTGAAGTCTTCTCATTTTCTTTCATTGAAGCCCATGTGCTTATTTCTCTATGCCACTTAGAGCCTCCTAACATTTGGTACCATGTAAGAAAGAGTAGCACAAAAATGACCAATAGGCAAACATGAGAAAAATGTAAAATAAGAAAAAAAAAGAAAATGGTAGATAGAGAACTTAAATTCACAAGTTTCCAAGAGGAATGTAGCTAAAAAGGTGGTAGTTTCCACATCATGCATTGTCTCGATGCTCATTGGAAAGGAGATTGAAATAACGAGCACTGTAACTCCCTTTAAAACATAGGTTTCCTATCAAATCTGGGTCATCACCAATGTTGTGCATTGGAGGGATCCTTACCCATGCTTTGTGCGATAAAGTGGATCCCAAGGAATTAATTCAAGCAATGGAAACTAGACCTTGATAGAACTTCCTCTTCTAGAAAAAAAACAAAAAAAAAAATCACAACTCGATCAATCCTTTAAGTAGTGCAATAGAAAGTAAATATTAGATGTTGGAGATCCTATTGAGACATGACGTCTAGCTCATCAACATCACACTTTGTCTTTCAAAAATGAATGGTTGATTTAATAAATGTTTAATAGCTTGTTGGTATGTTTTAATTAGAACTTCAAAACCCATAAGGTAATGTCTCAAAATTTCTAAATCACACACAACAACTAAGAGTTCCTTATCACATGTACTATATATCTTTTTATGAGAGAGAGAGAGAGGATGACAAACAGAGATCTCTGATGTTGGCACGCAAACCCGAAAGGAGAAGCTCCAGATTCAAAATGCTTAGAATGACGAATTTCGGGTTCGGGCTCGGTTAAAAAGAGAGCGTCGATATGAGCGTCGATATAAGCATTGGTAGTTGCAGAAGAATACCGATGCGTAGACCGACGCTCATACCGACGCTGTCTTTCCGAGGCAAAATAGCTTTCCCAAATTCTCCGAGGGGTATACCGACACCGACAGCTGACCGTCGATATTCCCTCGATATGTTGTAGTGTATGCAACACAGAGAATTGTTGCTGGCAATTGCTCTTATGTTTTTGCATGTTATGGAATTCATATATGAGTTTATGGCGTGCATGCCATGGACCGGTCAAGCCCTATGTTGTTGGGTGGCCTGTGTGCCACTGAGCTTATGGTTTAAATTTTTTGGGATTCCATTTCCTAGAAAAATGCTATCAAAATTTTTCCTACTACATGGCGTTATATACGCACTTGCCTCTAGCTAAGAATGTTATGGCATGGTAACATTCCCTTTCTGCAAACTTCAATAAGGTGTATGCATGCTTCTAAGGATTATTTAATGGACTTAGTACCATCATAGCATTATAAATAAGGCAACTTCAGTAGTAATAGGATCCCTACACATAATCCTAATGGATTTAGACCATAGGATTCCTAAGGAAAGGAGCTACACCTTCAGCATTAGGAATGTGCACAAGCAATCCTATAGGTTCTAGGAAGTTGCATATAAGTACGGGAGATACATTTATGATAATCTCCAAAGTAGTGAAGATTTACTTATCTTCACAAGAGTCTCACAGTATGATTAGGAGACTATGGGGTATTATGAGCAATACCCAAAGAGTGACTAGTTTCACTCATGCATGTCACTTGAGCAAGTAGTGAAGCATTTTTGCTACACTACTAAGGAAACCAATTAGATGGGATCACAGAGATGGGTTTCATGAAACAACATCGACGGGTGCTTATGTGATTCGAGTGATGGTTAGGAAGGCCTGAGGTATGGCACTAGCTCTATGACTGAGAGCATAGATCCCTTAGTTAGAAATAGTTGGGGTACCCAATACATATATGTATGTATATCGGGATCTATAGAGAGGTACCTAGGCTCAGTCTTGGTACCTAGGAACAAGTTAGTTTGGAATAGAAAGGGATATCCATTGTCACATATTGACTAGAACCAAACTAACTAGTTCGAGGAAATGGGACTCATTTGAGTCCACTGACATGATTTAGGATATGGGATTCATTAGAGTCCACCTGCATATTCCATTACATATGTATGGAATATACATTCGGTTTAGTGTAGGTATGATAACATGAATTGGAAGAAAGTTCCACTAGTATGGGACGGTGGAAACGACTTCCCTTTGAGCACTCTTCTTCTATGGCCAGGGAGAAACGGACTCATCATTCATGGTGTTATGTCTCACTAGATCAGAGGAGAGCTCTTAGTAGACATCTCCTTAGGATTATTTATATGTATATGTATATATATATATATATATATATATATATATATATATATATATATATATATATATATATATATATATATATATATATATATATATATATATATATATATATATATATATATATATATATATATATATATATCCTTCATAGTTTAGGGAAGATTTATGCTTCCAGTAGAGAATGTGATAGGTGATTTTATCACCATTGGTATCACATACTCATTTTGAGGTTTTTAGGAAGGATAATTCCATTAATTTCATGGGATCATATAGATCCATGCACAGAGTATGGTTAGTAGAGATAGTTCTTTACTATGGATACACATGTGTTTACGGTATCATGTTACATCATTGCTGATCATTTTAGTAGAGGACTTTGACCTTCATTAGTTAGGGGAGATCTGTTCTCCATCTTCATAGGAATATATGTAATGAGGGATTATGCATTACTTACGGAAGAGAGGACTAAATAAATTCATGAGTTTCTCTTTTAAGGAAAGGAGAAAGTGGGAATCAGCTCCGAATCGATGATAGATCTCACTTTAGTTCAGTGGTCTCACTTTAGCTCCTACTCTTTGAGAAACAAAGAAGGAAAGGAAAACATAATTTCTTCATAGGAGAAGAATAGAGGAAGTTTTTCTTTACATAGAAGAGGTGTTTTGAAAACATCTCTTAGTCTATATTTCAGAAGGAATTCATTTCCTCTACTTTTCAATGTAATTTTCCTTCATATGGGAGTATGATTCTCCACTATTTTGGAAGGAAAAGTATGGAGAACTTATGTGCATGTTCTCAGCTATGAATCAATAGAGAAAATGGATTCAATAGCATCTCTTTCAAAGGGAAAGGGAAAGTGGAATAGGTTCCACTGCTAGAGCTCTTTTCCAGAGAGAGAGAGAGAGAGAGAGAGAGAGTTTCACTTTCTCACTTTTAGGTTGTCTAGATAGAAGTGGCACTCTTCTGTCAAAGGCAAGAGGGAGATCAGTTAATCATGATGGTTAGATGAGTCTCACCTGTAAACTCTAGAGAGAAGCAGTTATGCTATTTTCAGTGATGGTCTTTGACTAGATGACATGATCTAGTTATTGACATTAGTTAGACTAGGAGTAGGGTTATGACTCTTCTCTTTGGGTCTATAAGAGATAAAGATATATCTAACCTATTAGGGTACCAAACTTTTAGTTCGTGTTACATCATAAGTATGATGAGTAAACATCAGTTTGGAGGATGGGTACTTAGGGATTTCTGAATCTCAAAGGGAATGCTTTCTGCATTCATATGGCAAACTACAGGGAAGAGAAATATTAGAGTTCGCACAAGTGCCGATAGATGCTCTTCCAATAGAACTTAGTCCACAGGTAATGGATGAAAAACCACATACTTCTTGGCTGGTGAAATATAGAGATTGCATTTTACTACCATGAGCTAGATGATGGATTTGCATAGTGCACAAGATAGTTAAGTTATACTATTACTTGTGATTACACTCAAGGTTAGGAAGACCTAGAGTGGTATGAGGGCAATCTATCATTTATTCTTAGATGGGTTTGGAGTCATTTGTTATGAGACCATGTTCTATATTTTAGAGGATTATATGGTTTATTATCTCCATTATGATATGGTCAAGCCTATAAGTTTGGCACTTTACACTTGCTTCTTATACTATTACTCCATAGAGGATACATCATATGGACTTAGGTCATTTGGATGATGTTGTATGTTATGGGAGTGATAGTTTGGAGGTTGAGTGTACATGGGAGATAGTAGACACCACTCAGACAGTTTTTGTTGGGGGATTCTTAGACAAGAAGGAGTTTGAGGGTTTGTAGGAGAAAAGGAAAAGACCAGGAGAGGAAATACACCTTGGAAGCCTCTGCCAATTGATTACAGTAAGGCAAGTACAATGTTTGAAGCACAATACAAGCCAATACTTCTGTGCACAACCCCACAGAGTGCTCAATGACAAAATACCAGATACCCCAAAGTCTTCTTGCCGCAGGCCTCCTCTGCACCAGACCTCCACCTGCTTCAATCTTATCCTTGTGCACACCTTGCACCAAGCTTCCACTAAGGGGGAGGAATGAATACCTTCTGTCGGCACGCGCACACTGCAATGAGACCTTGAGATCCTTGGGGGACTAGCTAAGCACTCTCTGCACAATCCTTTAGTCACTCTCCATGCACTCCTTCACTTCCACTTCTCTGCGTTGCACACTGGTGACTCTTGCACTTCCCTCTCTTGCTTCACTTAGACTATGCTCTCTTGCTTACTCTAGAATTCCCAAGAATAGTCCTTGCCTTGATTTGAGTGTGTCGATTCACGTATGATCCTAACTGCAAGAGTATCTTGGTGCTCACTTTGATGTCCCAAGATTGTCTTCACCAGTGGCAGCCAACGACTCCCTCTTTTGTCCTGTAGTGACTTTAGACTAAAACCAAAAATTTTAATTGGGGGGCCATACTTTCCCCTATGCGTACGCTGCCGCTTCACATACCTTTACATTTCCTTTTAAGTCTTCACTTTTGCACATAAGAGAGGGTTCACCTGAACCTTCCAAAATACTTTAAAAACACTTTGAACCTTAGCGAAATTAGAGAAATACCTCTGCAACTTGCAACCCACCTTCTCCAATTTACCCTTTATGGACAATTAATTGTGCACTACCTGTGCACTTTGACACCTGCACTTAAGCACTTTGACTTTGCACCTATTGACTTTGACCTTGACCTTGTTGACTTTGACAAGATGACTTTGACCTTTTGACTTTGACTGTTATGTGACCTTGCTTGCTGCACATGGAACACCAAAGCCCACTCTTGATGCCACTCCCTTTGAGTTCCTGCAGCTCCTGTCGCAGCTGAGCCAATTCCTCTACTTGGGCCTCCTCCTCCTTTTGGAGCTTTAGTGCTTCAATCTCCCTTCTCAACTGAGCAACAACATTCTCCTCCTCTTTGTAGGGCTTATTTCTTTTTAAGCCCTCCAGCTCCTTCCTTAGCTGGATCACTGGATCCTCCATTTCTGTACCATATGTTGGTTGGGAAGAAGTTGCTCCATACTTGTGCCTTATCTGCTCCAAGCGTGTAGCTGTGTTGATGAAATCCTCTATGGAGGCTGTAGGTAACACTAATTCCTTTATTTTGCATTCGGTGGCCACTGGTAGGGGCTTAGCTAACCATTTCTTAACAAAAAAATCATGTGGTGGATCTGGCAATTTAGCCATTAGTGCTTTGGCCCTAGTCACAAACTCTAGGAACTTTTCTCCTGGACCCAATCTCAAATTTTCTAGTTCTTCTATGATGATCTCCGTAGTGTTGCCATGCTAGAATTGATTTTTAAATGCATCTTTCATCAAATCCCAAGTGGTAAAATGGTTCTCAGCAAACTGGCTGAACCACTTATCTGCTTATCCTTCTAATGTGGCAAGGAAGAGAATAAAAAAGGCATCCTCCCTACCCATTAAGCCTCTAGTCTTACATGGTGCCAAAAACCTTCTAATGTGTTCATCCGGATCCTCCTGAGCTAGGCCTTTGAAAGAAGGAAACTTTATATTTAATCTTGAGAGTAAGGTTTCCAATTCTACCTGTCCCGCCATGCTCTTTACTGATGAGGTTGAAGATAGTGGACTGGAGGATCTTCTAACAACCTTCCTTCTTGTTTGCTTGCAGGTGACCCTCAATGTTTGGGACTGGGTTGCGATCATGAGCAGCTCATAGCCCACTTAATATGAGACACTTGATAAGAATATTTACCTTTTGGTTGATGAAGTAGCACTATAGTAGCACTGTAGACACATGATCTCTTCTATACTTTGCACTTGGTTTCTCCTAAGCTCAAATCTCCTTAGAAATCCCATCGGGTGTGCCAAATTTTGTTGGGGGATTCTTAGAAAAGAAGGAGTTTGAGGGTTTGTAGGAGAAAAGGAAAAGACCAAGAGAGGAAATACACCTTGGAAGCCTCTACCGATTGATTACAGTAAGGCAATTACAATGTTTGAAGCACAATACAAGCCAATACTTCTGTGCACAATCCCATAGAGTGCTCAATGACAAAATACCAAATACCCCAGAGTCTTCTTGCCGCCGGCCTCCTCTGTACCAAACCTCCACCTGCTTCAAGCTTATCCTTGTGCACACCTTGCACCAAACTTCCACTAAGGGGGAGGAATGAATACCTTCTGTCGGCATGCGCACACTGCAAGGAGACCTTGAGATCCTTGGGCGACTAGCTTAGCACTCTCTGCACAATCCCTTAGTCACTCTCCATGCACTCCTTCACTTCCACTTCTCTATGTCGCACACTGGTGACTCTTGCACTTCCCTCTCTTGCTTCACTTAGACTATGCTCTCTTGCTTACTCTAGAATTCCCAAGAATAGTCCTTGCCTTGATTTGAGTGTGTGGATTCATGTACGCTCCTAACTGCAAGAGTATCTTGGTGCTCACTTTGATGTCCCAAGATTGTCTTCACAAGTGGCAGCCAACAACTCCCTGTTTTGTCCTGTAGTGACTTTAGACTAAAACCAAAAATTTGAAATGGGGGGCCATACTTTCCCCTGTGCCTACGCTACCGCTTCACTTACCTTTACATTTCCTTTTAAGTCTTCACCTTTGCACATAAGAGAGGGTTCACCTGAACCTTCCAAAATACTTTAAAAACACTTTGAACCTTAGGGAAATTAGAGAAATACCTCTGCAATGTGCAACCCACTTTCTCTAATTTACCCTTTGTTGACAATTAATTGTGCACTACCTGTGCACTTTGACACCTGCACTTTAGCACTTTGACTTTGCACCTATTGACTTTGACCTTGACCTTGTTGACTTTGACCAGTTGACTTTGACCTTTTGACTTTGACTGTAGTTGACTTTGACCAATATGACTTTTATGGGCTCAACAGTTTTCCACCTTTAAGATGAACTCATATGAGGCTTCTTAAGGGGAAGGATATGGGGAAACAAGACACAAAGATGACCATGTACATAGAGTACATGGTGTTCAGGGGAGTCCAAGCACTTACTTCTACCATTACGGACATTTCATGTACATTTTTGAGGGTGAAAATGTCTTTAAGGGGAAGGAAATGTCACATCATAGGCTTTATGGTTATGATGATGTCATGGAGGCTAGAGTTATATCTTGTCACTTGGCAAGATATTATATGTTGCCTCATTAGGTAGAGATAAAAAGAGAAGAACATGAGAGAGTCAATCATAACTCATTATATATACACAGTAGCTCGGCGGCTGGGAGGATAGAACAAGACGTCTCTATGAGTGTTGGTTCACGAAGAGAGAGTAGCAAAAGACTACTCTAAGACTTGAGCAGCAAAAGACTACTCTAAGAATAACACATCCATGCATTCAACTCAAGCTACAAACACACGTGCAAGCTCACAAACAAGGAGATAGAGGAGGCAATTTCGAAATTCTTGTGCTCTCTATTCTGATAAAGGCAAAAGTCTTTACAAAAATTCACAAAATGAATTATATATATGTGCCCTAAAAATGGTCCTTTCACACAAGAGACCGGCACTTTATTGACAAAGCCAAAATTCATACTATTTTACAAGGGTAATGTTAAAAATATCTTTGGATATGCATCTAAAGGACTCTTCTAGTGCATTAACATGAGTGGAATATATTATAAGATGGATATTTTACAGAAGCATATGCCCAATTTTGGAAAAATTTTAGGGGCCTTCTTTTTCTCCTCTTTTCTCTACTTCTATACTTGTGGCTCTTTGCAACATTCTCCCCCTCTTTTTCTGTGTCATCCCTTGATAGGCTTTCTCTACCAAGAGGCTTGCAGTCCCTCTGTTTCAATCATCAGCTTTTTTTTTGCCCTTGGTATCCCATACATTCATACGTGAGGGTTGTTGCATTAGCCTTGATGCCTGTATAACTCTTTTCCATTGCACACACCTAGTGGCTAAGAATGTGGCTATCTTAATCACTCTTTTTTGCTTTTGAGCCTTTACCTCTTTCTAACTTTTGGGCTTCGAATAACTTCTTTGTTCACACACTTCTAGGCCCGATTGTATTGCTCAAGCCTATTATGTGCCCCTATGGGGCTCTGTACAGAGAAAGGTGTTCTGTGCCCGTACGGGGCTTCTTGTATAGCTATATATTAACTTTTATCCTTATAATGAATCTTTTTCTTTGATTTTCTTCTTCTTTTCCTTTTTCTTGTCTCTCCTTCCACACATCCCCTCCTGAACTCTGTGATCCCTGACAAGCTTTGGAATGTGATGGGAGTGCGTTTGATATACCTTTTTTTCTATATCATTTAGCAAGTCTACTTCGCGTATCATCAACTCCATTGTTCTGACTTCACTCCTTCATGTGGAACTTGTCTGTGGTCAGAAAAAAAATTGAGCTCATATGCTACAAGCCTTTCATTTAGATTGGGAGACATCTTGAGAAATATTTTGGAGTCTATCTCAAAGAAGCTTGTGAAAAATGCTTCTTCGAAGGTTTCCATGTAGATACTTGACAAAAACATCAATCATGAATAGTATGTCATGATAGTAAAAGGCCAAAAACGAATATATCCATTCCCCAATTTATGCCGATGAAGTTCAAAAATGTTTTCTCTACGTGTTTGAAGACTTTCAGTACGGTGTGGATCATGCTAAGTATTTTATTTGTTAACTTCATGGTGAGATTGGGGACCATGGTGTAGCTAGATAACCAAAATTCTATTGTTCTCACCATATACTCTTCCATACAGAGGTAATTATGCAGCGGGCTTGGAAGCAATAGAAAATTGAGCCATTTTTTATTTAATTTACCTTGGCATTGCAAATCCCAAAACTCTAGCCAATATCATTGATGTGGCCTAGGACAAAAAGAGGGATTGACTCGTAATAGATATGGGGCCTCTTGCCAGTGCACCCAAAGTTGGATTTTTCTCCAAACTGAGCCTTCTTGCTACAAAGAGGCTATGAAAACAATGGATCATGTCAAGTCGGAGCATTCCATGAAGAGTGAGTTGGACTCTATTCACAATAATGTACTTGGGATTTAGTACCATTGCCAAAGGGTAGGAAAGCTTTATAATGTAAATGGGTATATAAGCTGGAATTCACATCAGATAGCGCTTCTCCAAAGTATTAAGCATGAATTTTTGCGAAGGGTTTTAAGCAACAATATGGTGTTGGTTTCGAGGAAATCTTCTCTCTAATGGTCAAGATGACTACCCTGCACATGTTGCTTGGATTCCTTGCAATGGAGGTTAGAGCTAGTTCAAATGGATACGAAAAATTCTTTCTTGCATGGAGATCTTATAGATGAGATCTATATGGAACAATGAGAGGTTTATGCAGTTCCACGCAAAGAAAGTCTATTTTCTAAGCTCAATAATATCTTATATGGACTTAAATAATTCCTTAGACAATGGTGCCAAAAGTTTGATGCTTTTATGAAGTCTCAAGGCTATTCTTGAAGCAATGAGGATAATTGTCTCTACACAAAGAGATGCTCAGGTGGCAACTTGATATGCTTGATACTTTATGTTGATAATATGTTGATTGCTGGGAAATCCTCTTATGACTTGTCAATTCTCAAAAAGAAGTTGAGTCAGAAATTTCATATGAAGGATTTGGTGGATGCAAAACATATTCTTGGCATGTGTATTAGTCTTGATAGGAGTAAAAGATGGATATACTTGTCTCAAAGTGAGTACATATCCAAAGTACTTCATAGGCTCAATATGCAGGGTGCAAATGCATTGAGTACACCTTTACCCACATATGTGAAATTGAGCAATAATGATTGCCCCAAATCAGATGAGGAAAAGGAATTCGTGACCAAAGTTCCTTATCAGTCTCATGTTGGTAGACTCATGTATGCTATGGTAGCTACAATATTAGACATTCCATTTGTAGTGGGAGTTGTGAGCAAATATTTGGCTAATTCAGGGAAGCAACATGATTTTGAGATATCTGAGTGGCACTAAGGACAAGTGTCTATGCTTAGGTAGAGGGAAGGCATCCATTATTATTGGATGTAAGTGGGTTTACAAAACAAAAAGATATGCAGATGGAAGTATTTCTAGATACAAAGCCAGACTTGTTGTGAAGGGATATGCACAGACATATGGAGTGGAGTATGATGAGACTTATAGTCTTGTTGCAAAGATGACAACCATAAGGACTCCCATAGCAATTGCTGCTTGCAAAGGTTGGAAATTATCTCAATTAGATGTTAAAAATGCTTTCTTGAATGGTTACATTTCAGATGAAGTTTACATGGAGCAACCAGATGGTTTCAAAGATCAAGTGTATCCAAATTATGTGTGTAAGCTCAAGAGAGCTTTGTATGGGTTGAAGCAGGCCCAAAGGGCATGGAATTATAGGCTTGTAAAGTTCTTGAAAGAACTTGGATTTCAAGCATCAAAGGCACATAGTAGCTTGTTAGTCAAAGCAAGTGAGGATGGATTTATTTATGTTTGTATTTATGTTGATGACATAATACTTACACGAACAGATGATAAAGGCATACACATGATTAAGAAACAAATGGAGAAAGAATTCAAAATCAGTGATTTGGGAAATTTCTCATTCTTTTTGGGAATGGAGATTTCATATACTCAACATGGAGTATATGTAACTCAAGAAAGGTATCTGAAAATTTTGTTAACCAAATTTAAAATGGAAGATTGCAGGATAGCACCAACTCCAATGGAAGTAAATCACAGATTGACTAGATATGGAGGAGAAGAATTCAGAGATATGAAGCTCTATCAGATTTTGGTGGGTAGCTTGATTTATGCTACATTAACAAGGCTTGATTTATCATATGCAGTTGGAGTTCTATCTCAATTCATGTATTGTCCTAGAAAGGAACATTGGATTGCAGGACAAAGAGTACTTAGGTACATCAAGGGCACACTTAAAGAAGGTCTATGCTATGGATATACTTCAGATACAAGAGTCAAAATATACACTGATGTAGATTGGGCAGGTAATTCTGATGATAGAAGATCAACACATGGATATTTGTGTTATGTGGGAGATAAGCTAATTTCATGGTGTTCTAAGAAGCAACATAGAGTTGCTCTATCATCTACACAAGCAGAATACAAAGGCATGGTGGAAGCTGCAAAGGAAGTAATATGGCTAAAGACACTTATGAAGAGTTTTGATGTTGTTCAGAGTATTCCTATCATTTGTGGAGACAATATGAGTTCTTTATACTTGGCAGCAAATCCTATGTCTCATGCTAGAACTAAACATATTGAAATTCAGTATCATTTTTTGAGAGAGAAGGTTGTTGATAAAGAAATAGAAGTTATGCATACTCCTACCAAAGATCAACTTGCAGATATGATGACAAAAAGTTTGGATGGACCAAAGTTGCAGAGGTTTAAAGATATGGCAGGGATAAAGAAGATGCAAGTAATCACAATTGATGATTGAGGGGGAGCTGTTGGAGCAGAACAATCAACAATTTGTGATTATATAAAATCTAGAAGTGGAAAGATGAATGAAAGATTGAAGATCAGTTTCAAGGAAAAGAGGAGATTCACGAACAAAGTTCTTTTGTACATTAGTGTTGTAAATATTTTAATGTATTTGGAAAAATGACGAGTTAGACTCGTATATATATATATATATATATATATATATATATATATATATATATATATATATATATATATATATATATATATATATATATATATATATATATATATATATATATATATATATATATATATATATATATATATATATATATATATATATATATAGAGAGAGAGAGAGAGAGAGAGAGAGAGAGAGAGAGAGAGAGATACATGCTCATAGTCAAGAGAGATATAGAAGAGATAGAGAAGACAATAGATGTGAAGAATAGAAGAATGAGATGAACATTTATGTATGTCATCCATCAGATGTATGAAGTTTTATGAGAAGGAAAAAATTTTCAGAGAATTGCGCGTTAATCTTTTCTCTAGTTCTCCTTCTGTGCTTAATCTTATGAGAAATCCTTTTGTACACATCTAAGTCCATAGTTAATCTATCTATGGTTAAAGTTTGAGAGTTTAATTGCAAACAGGCTGAGAGAATTTTGGATAGGAACATCTATATGTGAGAAAGTTTTGAGTGTCTTCTGAAACAGGCGCAGATTCGATGGTCAAAGCAATGGACAATGCTCAGTGCATAGTGTAAAGTTTTACACAAATGAGGAGTCAAAATTTAAGCTGGAAGGTAAGCCATCTATGGCTAAAAGCATTTTCTTAAACGGGTTCTAATTTGGGAGAACCATATCTACAGAGAGACAGTTTCAGACATAGGTAGATTGTTTGAATCATTTCTCATAATCTACTCAAGCTTTTGAAGTGTTTTAACTTGGAGAAGGTGCGCAACCTTTAGGCGACAGGTTCTACAAAGTTTTACTAGAAACTTTACACAAATGATTAGTCAATGAATGATTAAGGTGCAGCAGACTTTTTTGAGAAATGATTTTCTTCACAGTTAGCTAATTTCTTGATAGTTTGGTGCTTGTCTTCCAAAATTGGTTGGAGTTTAAAGTTATTCTTGATATAGAGGTGGTCTAACATCAAGGGTAGCTTGTTCTTTTGGAGATTAACACTCTCCATCACAGTATGTCAACAATAAGCTTAAGACCAAGTGGGCTCCACATGATGGGGATGAGAGATTTATCAACATCCTCTATAACTCCATGTAAGCCTTGCAAGGCCTACCACGAAGGATTAACCTTTTTCTTGTAAAGCCATCTACACTCTGTAAAAGCTTCCCCCGCTCTATGGGATTTGTGGGTCCCGTGGGCCCTAGTCCCCTTCTTTTGTTTTTTCATTTATTTAATTCAAGTCTGGGAGTGTAGGCTGAGGCCGAACTTCCTTTATTAAAAAAAAAAAAGAGAAGGAAGGTGAACAATGCTCAGGATGCAACCACAACCAATATGATAAGGTTAATGTGGTAAGGGTCTTACATTCAAGTGAGGATGAAGATGATTTTGAAGACGTAATGACTCCTAATGTGAAACAAAAGAAGAAGTTGAAGAACTATTTTACCATGGCTAATGAGAGGAGGTTAGAGAGGGTTGAACAACCTATTCAAAGGCAGCTAACATATGATAGCATCTTTTTCTAGGCATTATGCTTTTTTTTGTAGGTTGTGAAGGACAAGAAACTGTGCACATATGAAGAAGCTTGTTGAGAAAAGGTATGGACACATGCTATGAGAGAACATATGGATGCTCTTCATGAAAATCAGACATGGGAGCTTGTACCTAGGCAAGATGACATGAAAGTGTTCATAAATAGGTGGGTCAAAAATATCAAAAATAACTCTAACAGATCCATTGCAAGGTATAAAGCTAGAGTTTTAGCTAAGGGTTTTACCCAAACACATGGGATACAGTATGAAGAGACATTTAGTCGAGTTGCTAAAATGATTATAGTTAGGACATTGATCTCCATTGGGGCTTCTAAAAGATGGAAGCTTTTCCAATTCGACAATAATAATGGTGTGCTTGAAGAGACTCTTTATATGCAGCAACCCATGGGATATGAGAACCCTAGAAACTATAACTTTGTATCCAAAATCTAGAAAACTTTGTATGGACTCAAGCAAGCTCCAAAGGCATGGAATCAAAGGCTTGTCGAATACCTTATTAGATATGGATATGCAACAAGTCATGATGATACTTCACATTATGCAAAAAGGCTTGATGAGAAGTTTGTGTACATATGCGTATAGGTTGATTTAACCATAACAAGTGATGATGATGAGGGTATCAAGGATATGAGACATTCACTGGACTAAAATTTGAAGTTGAGCATAGACCAAGGTAATAAGCTCCATTATGAGCATGTGTATAGAAGTTTGATTGGGTCTTTAAATTATGCTACCATTACTAGACCTTATCTATCTTATAGTGTTGGAGTGCTCTCACAATTCATGCATCCACCCACACTTGATCACTTGAATGCAGCTAGAAGCATTCTAAGGTATATCAAAGGTACAATCAATGAAGGCCTCTATTATGCATATGATTTTGATTTGAAACTAAAATCTTATGTAGATGTTGATTGGGCTAGCTCCAAGGATGATAGAGGAGTACCTCAAGATACATAGTGATGCTTGGGAGGAGTTTTGTATCATGGATGTCAAAGGAACAACCCACAATTGTATTGTTTTCCATAGAGATAGAATATGGGGCTCCTACTCAACTCACATGTGAGGTAATGTGGTTTAGAAAGATCTTGAAAGATTTGGATATTCATGTTGGCATTGTTTCATTGCTTCGAGATAATATCTCAAGTATCTACCTTGCAAAGAATCCATTGTTCCATGTTAGAAGCAATCATATAGACGTGCATTATCACCTCATAAGCAAAACGATTATGGGTAAGTAGGTGGATATTCAGCATGTCAATATCGAGGAAAAAACTTTAGACATCCAAAAACCGTTCTTGGATACAAAGAGAATGGAAAAGTGGAAAGGCATGATAATTATGAAGGGAAAAACCCGGAGAGTTGAAATCAAAGAACCTTGGTCTTGACGCGGAGTCTTAAAAGTTATGTGCTTTTAAGGTCAAGCTCAAGCATATGTTTTCACTAAATGAATACATTTGAAGGATTTTGAACCTTAGGAAAGTTAAAGCATATGTTTTAAGGTGAAACTTGTCCAAAAGGAGGGACTGAACCACCAAAGAACACTCCAATGAAGAGATAAAGTCCAAGGTAGCTGAAGAGACAAAGAGGGCATGTGAAGAGACATGGAGGATAGATAAATAGTCATGTAAGGCTCTCATGGCTATTTAAGCCCCATTCAAGATCATTGTAAGTGTGTATTGATGGTATCACATCAAGATGCTATTTTTACATGTCCTATTAAGCCATTTTATATTACGAATGTTTCTATCCTCTTATATATTTATATTCTCATATATATCTCTCCAACCGTTTCCAAAGGGTGCTGAATTTCTCGATCATATTATTAGTAATTCACTTTCTCTCTGTAGGAAGCTCTATTTTCGGATTTCTTGAGCTTTATAGAAATCTTATACAGCAAGAATTCTATACCCAGAAGGGTTTTGGCTATGTCTTTGTGTACTATGAGTTATAGCTATTTCTTTCATTACTAGTCTGTTCCAAATCCTATTAGAGAAACTAATCTATCTGATGTGACTCAGCGCCACTAGTGTACTAGTGTCCAAATCTAGTGATTGATAGCACATTGAAAAGCCCTTAGTTACTAGTTTATGTGACTAAAAGGGTTTGTTTATTTTTGTTGTTAATTTATAGCTATACTAGTCTTAGTGACTAGTGGTTTGAGAGCAACTATGTCTTGGGCAGGGTCCAAGCTTCTAATTGTGCATGGGAGGAGAAATCTTCCATCATGAAGGAGATAGAGGACACATGCCAAGCATTAAGGGGAAGAAATGTATAAAAATTCCAAAGATAAGAGGAGATAAAGGACACAACAAATTCAATTGATTAGGGCCATCCAAGCTCCTTGCATTTCCCTCATCACATGAATTAATTGTGTCTTGTTTATCCCTCAAAACAGTGTGCAATGTATAAACATAAATCAATGGTCACACATACTAAAAACTCAAGAAAATCAAGTATACACCAAAACAATGCTCTCGATGGACACAATCAATTTAAGTGATTAGGGCCATCAAAGTTTCTTCACTGCCCATAATCCCTTGTATTGCTCGTGTCCATAAAAGAATCTAAAATAAAACATTTTTTGAATTAAATCTTTTTATTTAGCTATAGAAAGAGACATCCAACAAGGAGACATTGTATATCTCACCTTTCCTAAACAAGAGAATTGAGGAAGATCCTTCCAAATAGAGTGCTAAAAACCTCAGATGAGAGGAACATGTTAAATACTTGAATTAGCGCAATAGACTTCAAAATAGGAAATAAACTTCATCTAGAGCATATGAAGAAAGAAATGTATCAAAATGCCAAAGGTAAGATGAGATAAGAGACATGACCAATTCAAATGATTAGGTCCATCCAATATTTTTAGATTAGCCTAATCCCTTGAATTAGTCATACTTGAGATACATTTAACATGAACAAAAATAGGGTCTTTGGATAGCAAATTAGGATAAGTAGATAGATTTTTGTAGGGTTTTGGCATGTTGTCACTACTAGAAATAGGGGGGCATAGAGATGCCCCCGAATTGAAAAAAAAAATTGAGGCCTTGTCTTTTTAAAGAGCTATCGTTGCACAAGCGATGTTAGCGTCGCTTATGGGATGCTAAAACTATGCATCATAAGTAGAGTCACTAATTGGCGATGCTATTTGCGACATTGGAAAGCTGGTTGCGATGCTTTAGCATCACATAAGCGACATCCTATGCTCCAGAGCATCGTATAAGCAACGCTATGGAATGTTAAAAAAAAATTTGATTTCTCTTGGCACATTCGGATGCACAGAGAGAGAGAGAGAGCGAGAGAGAGAGAGAGATCGACACACTCCTTGAAGCTAGGTATGCACACAGACACATACACACACATACATCTGCATGCACACATACATATACACACATAGAAACACACACATACACATAGACACACACACACATATATTAATTTACATACACACATACACATGCATACACACACACATATATACATGCATAGACATACACACATACACACATACACACACATACACATAAACACACGTATATACACAAACACATAGACAATACACACATGCACACACACACACACACATCGAAACACATTTACACACACACATACACATGCATATAGACATATATATATATATATATATATATATATATATATATATATATATATATATATATATATATATATATATATATATATATATATATATATATATATATATATATATATATATATATATATATATATATATATATACACACACATATATACACACATAGACACACACAGACACACATAGACACACACACATACACACACATACACACGCATACACACATACACATACACACATATGTATGCATACACACACACATAAAGGGACATACACACACACATACACATACAATTATACATATGCATACATACATGCTTACATGCATTCACACACATACACATGCATACACACATACACATACACACATACATGCATACACACACACGTAGAGAGACATACACATACATGCATGCGTAACGCATATGCATATGCATACATACCTACTTACGTGCATGCACACACATACACATGCATGCATACATATGCATACATAATGCACATGCATATGCATACATACATGCTTACATGCATACACACACATACACATGCATACACACATACACACACATATATGCATACACACACATAGAGAGACATAGACACACATACACGTACATGCATACATATGCATACATATGCATACATAATGCATATGCATACATACATACTTGCATGCATACACACACATATGCATACATAATGCACATGCATATGCATAGATACATGCATACACATACACACACGTAGACACATACACACACGTAGACACACACACACACATACACATACATATACACACAGATTTACACACATACACATGCATACACACATACACACATACACACACACACATACACACACATATACACACACATTCACACATACACACATACACACAATGCATATGCATATGCATACATACATACTTAAATGCATACACACACATATGCATACATAATGCACATGCATATGCATACATACATGCATACACATACACACATAGACACATACACACACATAGACACATACACACACATAAACACATACACACTCATAGACACATACAAACTTACACACACACATCTAGACACATTTACACACACACATCTAGACACATTTACACACACACATACACATGCACACAAACACATATATATAGATACACAAGTATATACACACATAGACACACACACATACACACGTAGACACACACATACACATACACACACATATACACACACACACATACACACACACTTTCACACACATTTACACACACATACACATGCATAGAGACACATATATATAGATACACACACATACACACATACATGCATATGCATACATAATGCACATGCATATGCATACATACATGCTTACATGCCTACACACACATACACAAACATACACATACACACATACACACACATATATGCATACAGACACACATAGAGAGACATATACACACATACACATACATGCATACATATGCATATATATGCATACATACATACTTACATGCATACACACACATATGCATACATAATGGACATGCATATCCATAGATACATGTATACACATATACACACATAGACACATACACACACATACACACACATACACACATATGCATACATATGCATACATATGCATACATAATGAACATGCATATGCATAGATACATGCATACACATACACACACATAGACACATACATACACATAGACACATACACTTACATATACACACAGACTTATACACACATACACATGCATACACACACATACACACATACACACACACACATACACACATAGACACATAGACACATAGACACATAATGCATATGCATACGCATGCATACACACACATGCATACATATGCGTACACACATACACACGTAGAGAGACATACACACACATACACACACATGCATACATATGCATACATAATGCACATGCATATGCATACATACATGCTTACATGCATACACACACATATACACAGATACATATACACACATAGACACACACACACACACGTAGAGAGAGACACACACACATACATATGCATACAAACACACGTAAAGAGACATACACACAGATGCACATACATGCATACATATGCATACATAATGCATATGCACATGTATACATACATATTTACATGCATACATAGACATACACACATATAGACACACATACACACACATATGAATATATATGCATACATAATGCATATGCATAGATATATGCTTACATGCATACACATACACACATATGCACACATATGCACACATAGATACATACACACACATGGAAACATACACACAGATTTACACACACGTAGACACATGCACACACATACACAGACACACTTATGCATACACACAGACATACACACATAGACACACACTTACACACATAGACACACACACATACACACATACACGCATACAAACTTACACACATAGAGATACACACACACATATATAAACAAACACATAGACACATACAGACTTACACACACATCCACACACATTTACACACACACATACACATGCATATAGACATATATATACAAATACACACATATATACACACATATACACACACATATACACACACATACACACATAGACACATACACACTTACACAGACACATACACACATCCACACACATTTACACACATATATACACATGCATAGACACATATATACAGATACACACATATATACACACAAACACACACACACACATAGACACACACACATAGACACACACACATACACACACATGGATAGGTACACACATATATATGCATAGACAGACACATAGAGACATACACACATATATATGCATACACACACATAGAGACACATACACACACACACATACACATGCATGCATACATAATTCATATGCATATGCATACATACATACTTACATGCATACACACACACATACACACACATACATACATTTGCATACATAATGCACATGCATTTTGCATACATACATGCTTACATGCATACACACACTCACATATACACCTACATACACATATACACACATACATATGTACACGTATATATATTGATTTCTAACCCATTTTGTTTTATATGTACATGTATAATGGATCCTAGTAGAGAGAGAAAGGTGAAACTCACTCCCTGAAAGGTCTTATGAGAGCAAGAGTTCCGCCTGATACTCTAGGGATCATCATGCATGAGTACTCATAGATGCATGATGATGAGATGGATTATAGGATTCAGATACTTACCCAACGATCAGAGGAGGGCTCTTCTATGGCTCCACATATAGCAGGACAGTTATCTACTCATAGGTATGTTTTTTTTTCATAAATTTTTTTAATGATATTATAACACATAGTTTTATTTAGTTCTATTTATCTATTTTTAGGACACCTATACCACCTCCAGATCATGATAGCAGAGTAGAGGTGCCTATGAGGAGTGTGATATAGAGCGAGAGGGGAACATTGTGTACATAGGAAATGGATTGGAGTTCAAGCGAAGAATGCGAGCATTATGCAACTCTTACCTGCACCTTGTACACTTACAATTGAATTAAGTATAAATTTTACATATAAATTGAAATAAATATCTTATGTTTTATTTACATGATTTTTTTTATTTTTGTAGTGAGCATGATAAGAGGGATAAAAAATACGTACTTAGTTCACTTGAGACAGATTTTGGGATAGGATGGTCGCATAAGTGGTGTGTAAAAGAGATGTAGACACTTATGGCTCATCGTCGTGATAATGCACGGTATTCATTGCTTTTATGTATATATGCATGGATATGAGTATGTGTGTTATGTATGTATGTATGTATATGAGAGAGAGAGAGAAAAGAGTGAGACTAGAGGTAGAAATACACGCATACACACATATACATCATACATGCACATTTACACACATATACAAATACATGCACATTTATACATACATGCACTTTTTACACACACATACACATGCATGTAGTTACACACATATAATGAATACACACAGACACATACACATACTCACATACACATACACATGCATAATCATATGTACACACACATAGACTCACATAATCATATTTACATGCATATATACATATACACATGCATATACACACACACAACACATGCATACACACATATAGATACACATACATACACACACATGCATATGCACATATAGATACACATACATACACACATGCATATTGATATATCTATATGTATGTATGTATGTATATATATATATATATATATATATATATATATATATATATATATATATATATATATATATGTGTGTGTGTGTGTGTGTGTGTGTTTGTGTATACTTATAATATATATATATATATATATATATATATATATATATATATATATATATATATATATATATATATATATATATATATATATATATATATATATATATATCCTAATTCAGAAATCCTATTTCAAAAATCCTAATTGGAAAAGACTAATTTTGATATTAGGGTTTTAAAACCCCTAATTTAGAAACTCTAATTCAGCCTTTTAGCCATATGATTGAAGTATATGTACACATTTCATCTATTCCTTCGACGTCCTACTAGAGAGATGTCTCTCCTCCCAACCTTATGCCTCTATATATAGCTATTGGAATCAATGAGGATCATATTATATATAAAGATATATACACCTCATTGAGACACACATACATAAATATAAAATGGAGTAGATACATTATGCATCACACATACATGCCTTAATGCACACATAAATATATATACATGCATACATATTTACATGTACACATTTACACATAGACACATATACATATATACATGTACACATCACATATACATGCCTACATGCACAAATGTATACTCATACATGCATACACAATTATAAACACTTGCATATATTACATGAATACATGAATATTTTACACAAATGCATATGCATATATACACATATGCATACTAACACATGTATACATATATCACACATATGCACACACATACATATACATGAAATACATATATATTCATACTAACACATGTATACATATAATACACATGAATACACAGACATATGCATACATACATGATAACAATTTGCTCCTCGAAGATAAAGCTATATATAAAATAATTAGGCATACCCCCGAGCTTCATGCTCTAGCTTAAAAGAACATGATTTCATCTCTCTAGTAGGATTCATCGTTATTCAAGTTGAATAAAGAATCTATTATTTGATATCCATCTAGAAGCTTCAAGTTATTGATCGATAACTAGATTAGAATTTACCATCTAATCTGCTCATATGTTTTCATTATTGCCATCATTTTGGTAAGACATCAATATAGTCTCATCTTCAGTATCCTTATTGATTCCATTTATTTCTTCTATTGTTAAATCTATTTTTTTCATGAGTCACATAATCGATTGATGGATTAATATTGATTTCTGGTAATTCCTCTTCCTCATCGATCGAATAAACATGTAGAGTATTATCCTCTTCATCAAAAAGATTAGTATCATTATCACGTATAATGACTCTAAGTTCTCTTTCAGATGTTGATGTATCAGTATCTGATGGTGAATCATCAAGAGGACTTTCTTCAATTTCTCTAACAATAAACTATTCAAACAATGACCTACCTCTAGGTTGAACATGAATGACTTTCCACCAAGGGTGAGCATCTGGGTTTTTATAAAGAAATCTTGTTCAATATGCCTAGGAAGAATATATGGTTCTTTAGTAGATCGCATTACCTTGGAAGAATCAATTGTCCAAAACCCAGATAATTCCTTTCTTAATGTGGAATTACTACCTTTATACTTGGCTCGAAACTAGTCAACCTTCAAAATGACCTATCAAAATATATAAAAACAAAAACCCATTATTAGGTGCTTAAAAAAATAGCTAACTCTATCATAAAAAATATAAACTTTTTTCCTATTTGTTTGAATGTACGAAATAAAATTTTGTAGATACCAACAACAGTTCCCATGTAACCAAGTTCACCATCTATAAGGTTCGTGTCTTTTGAGTTAGCACGTGATAGTTGCTTGAAAGAAGCAACAATACTAGAATCTTTTGTTTTACGTAAAGAATCAATCGCTTTGATTCTAATATGTTGTCCAAAAGCCCACATATTAGTGAACATTCGAGCCTACAAAAGAAATTAAATTATTAAATAGAAACTAATATACATATATGAAAAAAACAAAATATTATTAAAATAAAATTACCTTTCCTTCACAACCTATAATTAACTCTCTCTGCGCATCTGAGTTTTCTTCATTATTTGCGTTGGTGCGTTGCAAACGACAATATAGCCAATCCGTGAAAGAAGATATATTTGTAATCTCATTATTATCGAGATTACATCTATATCTTTTGTTTCTTTGCCTTTTATTTTGGAGATTTTGAAGTTCCTATTCGTACTCGCTAAGAAATGCTTGCATGCATTCCTTATTATCTGTGAGAAAAGTAGAAACATCATTTTTTTTTGAAATGTAAATAAAAATGGAACTCCCTTACCTCATAAAACTTCATCTCTTATTTTTGAAGAAGACTCGTTGGTCCATGCACCTGGAGCTTCTTCATGAACTCTTTCAAGGTACTCACTAACGTAATACATGCACTTTTCAAGCATCCAACCCTTTGCCATGGATCCTTCTGGTTTCGCTCTTTATCGCACATAACCTTTTAGTATTCCCATAAATCGCTCAACCCAAAACATCTGTCGAGTGTTGAAAACACCTACAATCTCTATTTCATCTACAAGATGGACTAATAAATGAACCTGAACATCAAAAAATGAAGTAGAAAGCTCTTTCTCCATCAAACATAGTAGCTCTTTGCATTCACGTTTTTTTTGTGGGATCAAGTTTTTGTCAATCTCTTTTGATGTAATCCACCTATACATATCATAAAAAAATTTATAAAGAAGTTAATTCAAAAATAAAAGATATCTAATATTCATACATATTAAATATAAAAGTACCATAATTACCTTATAAGCAATCCACGATGATAGATCACATCTCGTACTCGTTTCTTTGTACATCCATCAATAACCAAAGGTAAAATATGTTTCAGAAACTTATGCGAGTCATGGGTCTTTAACCTAGATAAGATCTTATCATCCATAATAAACATGTTTTGGAAAGATGCTCCATATCCTGTAGGAGTCCTAATCAATTGAATCCTATTGTTGATAGTCTGTATCTCTTTTGCTGTAAGTACCCAAGGAGCAGGTGCATAGGTCGTTTCCTATCGATGTCTATCAAAAACTGGCCATAACTTTGGTTTTGAGTTTTGACCTTTCAAATTATTCCTTGATGCTATGGTATCTTTTAGTCCAAGAAGATGCTCCAGTAGTGAATAACCAATATTCTTGTATATATGCATAGGATCAAGAAGATGACATACTTTTAACTCTTCCAATACTCCAAAGAATACCATATTGATATGTTCTCTGTGAGTGCCAATTTTCCTTTACCTCTCTTCACATACTCATTATCTTCATCATCATTGAGGATGTCTAATTCTAGATCTATCAGAGGTCCATGTGTCCATTTTTTATACCAATCCATAGGTGTCATAGGTTTTGGACACTGACCTGTTTCAAGCTTTCCATTAAAATGTATCGCTTCTCTTTTAGATCTTAATGGATGATCATCAAGCAAGAATCATCCATCTCAAAGATAAATATTTTTATTGAGATTCTTACTATAGATTGATCTCAACCAATCACAACAATATGGACAAGCTTTATAACCCTTAGTACATATTCCTGCATCATGAAAATGATAAAAATATAATTAGATTATATCACATTTATTTATATGCATATTGACTAAACAAATTACATCAGTACCTCAACAAACACCATATCGTGGAAAATTGTGAATAGTCGAAGCCACAATACCACGAATTGTAATATGTCTTTCATTGATGCTTTTCGATACATCAATGACATTAATACCTCTCCATAACTCTTGGAGTATATATATATATATATATATATATATATATATATATATATATATATATATATATATATATATATATATATATATATATATATATATATATATATATAATATTTTATTAATAGATCTTTTTTTGATGAACTTACAGGTTACTATCTGAAAAGTTTTTACCAAGTCAGAATATTCTTCCTACCTCACATGATGCAATGAAGAAGATAATCAACAATCTTGGTATAGATTATCAATGTATACATGCATGTCCTAACAATTGTATTTTATATAGAGGTGAGTATGCAGACTCTTTGACATGTCCCAAATGTCAATCTCCTCAATATAAGGACGAAGAAGGTGAAATCCCCAAAAAGGTATTGAAACATTTTTTATTGGCTCCATGAATTAGACATATGTTTCAAAGCCCCGAATTATCAAAGCTTTTGACATGGGGACATGATCATAAAAGTACTGATGGAATAATCAGAATTCCTCATCATAGTGTTGCTTTTCAGCATATTGATTCTACATGGGCTGAATTTGCACAAAATCCATAGAGTCTAAAGTTAGGAGTTGCATTAGATGGGGTTAATCCATTCTCCATGAAATCTAGTAAATGGTCAACATGGCGAGTGGTAGTCATAAACTACAATCTTCTTATGTACACACACATATATATATATATATATATATATATATATATATATATATATATATATATATATATATATATATATATATATATATATATATATATATATATATATATATATATATATATGTACATAATTTTATATATGTGTATGGTTATGTGTATGTGTATGTGTATGTGGATGTGTATATGAATGTGCATGCATATACATATGTGTATGTGTATATGTATATATGTATGTATATGTGTTTTATAGGTGTATATGTATGTATATATACGTATGCATATGTGTATGCATATATGTATATGTATGTGTGTATACATGTGTATGTATGTATGTATGTATGTATGTATGTATGTATGTATGTATGTGTATATATGTATGAATGTGTATGTATGTATGTATATGTATGTATGCATGTGTAGCTATGTATATTTGATTTCGTTCTTAATTTTTTTTCTATATTGTGGTTTGCAGATTTTCATATATAAACCATTGAATCGTCTGGTTGTCTCCCATTTTATAGTCAATCTATTACCTGTCTTGCTAAGTTGTTTACAAATATAAAGTATCAATTAGTTATGGAAGTATTAAGTCATTAGTTAATTGGAAGGATCAAATTTATTCCGAATATTTTGAAAGACGCATGAATAGTTTTAAAGGATGGGCAGAAAAAAAGTGTTCATTCAATGCAAGTTCTTGTTCTTACCTTAGCTAAAGTAAGAATAAAAACTTGCATTAAATGGATGCTTTTTTCCACCCATCCTTTAAAATTACTTTTCCATCCTTCAAAATCTTCTAGATAAATTTGGTCCTCCCATTTTACTAATGACTTCGTACCTTCATAGCTAACTGATACTTAATATTTGTATGCAAAAGAGTTAGCAGCACAAGTATTAAGTTGACTAAAATAGGAGAAACATATGTATCAAGAAGATTATAAAGGTTGGGTGGACAATTCTAAAGGCTAGATGGACAAAACATCTTCATTCGATACAGGTATGTATACTTTGACCTTACTCTCATAACATGTGTATGTGTGTATATGTGTGTGTATGTTCATATGTGTGTATACATTCATGTATCTTATGTGTATGTTTATATATGCATGTATTTATATATACATATATTTATGCACACACACACACACACACACATATATATATATATATATATATATATATATATATATATATATATATATATATATATATATATATATATATATATATAAGACATAGAAAATTGAAAATTATACCTTAACAGTGTCAAAACAGATACATTACTCCATCCAAAACGATTTTCAAGATTGATAATAAGTAAGCTCGCACTTAGTCATGTCAAACGACTTCCTTCATATACATGCTTTAGACATTCCTCTCAAAGATATTTCTCATGTATAGAAATATAAATGCTCTCACTATCATTTTGATGCCAATCCTCAATAAAATTTGCCATGCCATCATCTTCATCATTGTCGCACAAGTCTTGTACTTTATCTTCTTTTGAATATAGATCTTTCAACCTTGCATATTACACAAGATCACTTTTGCGTAGCTTCCTCATAGACGCTTTTGATAAATGAGGTCTTACTGGCAACTGTGAATGGTGTGGAGGAATATCATCAACATCATACATTGGAATCTAGACACATGAATAAAATTCATTAGTATTCCATATATGAATAAAAAGTAAACTTTAAACAAAAATTAAATATATAAGTTATTATATATGGATAAAAAATTTTCATTCTCTCTAGCTAAAAGGTTCTCTTGGAGGTCTACGCCATCAATAATTCACTAATAGCTCATCATTAGCATGTAATGTAGCAATAGCATTGACAACTATGTATCTTGATACATCTATACTCATGTTTGGTGATTCATGACTATTTCTAGGTTCCTCAAATGTGCAATTAGTCCTCGAACTATTATGTAACCCTCCACTACTATTTATTAAACATGCTATATTTCCATGCATGTAAGGTCTTCCATCAATATATAATCTTTCATTCACTGCATGTGAAATCCTTCTACCAGTAAGGGATGCTGCATTCAAGCATATTCCATAAGTACTCATGCTTTGAACATAACGTGCAAGTCGATGCCAATCTCTCCATCCATATATAGGACCACAAAATGACATAAGAGTGACTTCAGAGTTCCGAGGCACATACCAATCCTCTACAATAAAGAGACCATAATGAGCATTAGTAATTGTGGATGGAGCAATCATATAGCGATTACCCCAAAAGTTCAAAACCTCTCCATCTTAAGGAAACGGTCCTCTATTCCATCCTCCATATCTTCTTCTATCATATGTTTGTACTATAGAATGATCACGAGTTGGCAATGGATAATCTCCAGTCGTTTCACTCTCTAAACTAAGAGATAGAGGATTTCTAGAAACCTCTGCTTATAATTGATGAATAGCAAGTCCATGATGTGTACGAGGTATATTAACATTATGAGAAAAATTATCATCATCATCATCATCGAGGAAGTATTTCTCTATATCGTATTGATGTATATCAACAGTAATTTGATTTTGTATATGGTTTTTAAATAAAATAATGACATTAATTTATAGAAAAATACATACCCAAGCATTATCACATTGACCAGGTGATGGTGCATGCTCAAAGGTACCATACTCTGCCTCATGTTCAATACATTTTGTCGTCTTTGATACGTGCCATAACAAGAGTTACACCAACATATAATATGCTCTTGATAGGAGAATTCATCATACTTCCTATCGAAGGACACATGTGAAGCCGTTGCATGGGTAAGAGGTGGTGGAGTGCCCTCTGATTGACTAGAATCTGATTATAGTAAGAAACAAAAAAACATATAAGTTATGTTTCTATCAAATATATTTAAAATTGAATGTTTGATATACTTACAGTATATAGTCCTTTCACGATGAGAAGATGGTGGTGGAGTTCCATCTGATTGATCAGAATCTACAAATAATGGTATTTGATATTAATAATCTCATTATTTACATACATAAACATTCACATATACATATTTACACATACACACATATTCACATATACACATTTACACATACACACATATTCACATATACACAAATACATATTATTGTGGGATAAATGCATGTATTTTGTATGAATGAGTGTATATGCATGCATGTGTGTGTACATATATATGTGGATATGTATATGTGTGTTTATGTTATATGTATGTATATGTGTATATGTATGCATATATGTTTTTGTATGAATGAGTGTATATGCATGCATGTGTGTGTACATATATATGTGGATATGTATATGTGTGTTTATGTTATATGTATGTATATGTGTATATGTATGCATATATGTTTGCATGTATATGTGTATGTGGGTATGTATATGTGTATATGTGTGTATATATGTGTATGTATTCTGATTTCTTTTTTATTGTTTGAGATTGAATTAACAGAAGATATTGTATGGTGGAAAAAAATAAGAGGCGACCTAACATACCACCTGAGACGTGGCAGTTTTTTTGTAGACAGCTACGTCTTCAGAAGTCATTTCCTTAATAGAAGGTATACGAAAGAATATTTTATATTTATAATTTTCATATATTTTAGTAATTTTTTACATTTAATTTATGTATTTCTTTTTTCTTAAATAAATAGGCTGCAACAAAGAAGAGAGTTGATTCGGGCCACACATCCAACCTAGGCCAAATGGGCCATCATGGTTTTGTAGCTACATTTGTAAGTATATGTGTTATTGTGAGTATATTTTTTATTTTAGTTAAAAGACAAGAAAATAATCTTTTTTTATTTGTCTCAAAGCATCAAAAGGACTATGGCCGATATCCTACGAAACATGAGATCGAGTATGCTACAAATTTTGGATATCGATGTTTGAGCGAGTATATGCGAGATCATCCGGATGCCTTTGTGAGTATTATTAAATTTTATATGCTTATTTTAATGTTATGGATGTTTTAATTGTTTTACTTATTTATGTTCGTTATATGTAATACACAAGTATTATGGAGAGGCAGATATGGATGAGATGGAGAAACAGGCACAGGAGGGATGATCTCGATTGTCACCGGGTGATCATGATGATGAGGATGAGCATGAGGATGATCATGATGCTAATGATGATGATGATGATGATGATGATGATTACGATGATGATGATTAGGATTTTTGATTATGACATTGGATTATATGTAGCTACATTGATATATATATATATATATATATATATATATATATATATATATATATATATATATATATATATATATATATATATATATATATATATATATATTATCTATATATTGTTCATTTCAGTTATGTTTTGAATTGTGTGTATGGTATTAAGTAATGAAAAGTTTTGTTCTATTGATTGTTATTATTGTTTATTTTAAGCATGTGTTTTAGTACTTTAATTATATAATTCATTCATATGTGTGTACGTATGTGCATGTATATGTGTGTAATATGTCTGTACGTATATGGGTGTTATATGTGTGTGTATATGAATGTATGTACATATGTATATGTGTATATGCATGTATGTGCATGTGTAAGTGTATATGTGTATGTATGTGTATATGCATGTGCATGTGTATGTGTGCATATATGTATGTATGTGCATGTGCATGTGTAAGTGTATATGTGTGTATATGAGTATGTGCATGTGCATGTGTATGTGTGTATATGTATGTGCATGTATATGTGTAAGTCTATGTGTATATGTGTGTATGTGCATGTATATGTGTATATGTATGTATGTGCATGTGTGTGTGCATGTGTATATGTGTGTGTACGTATGTGCATATATATGTGTATATATGTGTATGTGTGTGTATATATACATATGTGCATATGTAGGTGTATGTGTATAAACATATACAAATGTATGTATATGCATGTGTATATGTATGAAACATGCATGTGTGTGTGAATGCATTTCCATTTGCATCCATGTACATGCATGTGAATGTGCATGCATGTGGATGTGCATATACATTTATCTAAGTATATGTTAATGTGTGTATGTGTATATATATATATATTTATGCAATACTGCATGCATGCAAGTCTTTCTATGTGGTTGTAGAAATTTTTGTGCATATGCATGTGTATGTGTGTGTATGTGTAAGTGTATGTGCACATGTATGTGTGTGTATATATGTGTGTTTATGCGCATGTGTATATGTGTATGTGTGTGAAAGTGCATCTTCATCATGTATAAGTGTATATGTGCATATCAATAAGTGTGAGTATGCTAACTAATGAAAATAACACAACTCAAATGATATACAAAGAATGGAAATTGTACTTACAATAGTTAGCCGTACTTTTTGCTTGGTTAGCTTCTTGAATAACCTACAATAAACAGAGAGAGAGAGAGAAGAGACAGAGACAGAGAGAGAGCATTCAAAGAGAAAGATGTAGAAAGAGAGAAACAGAGACAGAGAGAGACAATAAGATAGAGATTAAGCAAAACAACAATTCTGCATATACTTGTTTCAGCTCGTAAGTGCAACACAATTGCAAACATTGGAGAGCTCTTCGATCAGATGCATGAACATGCTGATCGAAGAGCCTCCAAAGTTTTAATTTTTTTCGTCAACAGATGTTCATGTAAGCGATGGTAAGGCATCGTAAAAAGCACTGGAATTGGCATCACATAAGTGACGTTGTTAGCGTTGCTTATGCGATGAAAAAAGCATCGCTTTTTTAAACCGTCGCTTTACCGATGCTCTATGCAAGCATTCTCGTCACACCACACATCAAAAGAAATACCGTTTAGCTCGTCGTTTAACCGACGATCGGCGCTCAACATTTCTTGCGATGCTTTTTGAAATTTTATAGCCACGAAATTGTGTCGCCTTAACCATCGCTATGCGCCCGTATTCCTTGTAGTGTGTAGATGTGATGATCATTTTATTTTTATTAAATTATTGAGGAATCATGAGATACATAAGATTACATGAAGTATAGGATATAGGACAGTTCCTTTTGTGTGCATGACAAATACCTCCTAGTTTCACTTATGTATTTTGTAATTGCTTATTTCTTATGAGGTGTAAACCTTTTCTAAAAGGATCTTAATGAGAGGAAGGAGACATCATAGAGATTTGCGTTATTTTTTATCTTTTGATAATCTTGTGATAATCATACAATTCATAATTTACACCTTTACACCTCATAAAAGATAAATAATTGAAAGAGACATAAGTGAAACTAGGAGGTATTCTCACGGACATAAAGTGAACCATCTTTATGTTCTAATAATTGATTTATGTTCTGTGCTACACATTGAACACTTTTTCTAAGCATAGACATGACACGACAAATTCAAATGATTATGCAAATATGAGGACCTTGAATGACACTAATCGCCTAAATTATTCATGTATTTTATCTCCTTTTACCTTTGGAACTTTGATACATTTCTTTCACCAAATGCACTACATGAAGCTTATTCCCTATTCTAAATTCTTATCCTTTGTTATGTTAGTATGGGGCTTGTTTTTTTGGACACGACCAATTCAAGTGATAAGGGTAATCCAAAGAATTTTGATTTCCCATATTCTTTGAATCTTATTTCCAAAAAGAAAATCCATTAAGTGATCTCTTGTGTATTTCATGAGGAAAATCCATGTTAAGACATATCTTAAATTCAAATAAGCAAATATACATCAAACAAGTTTTCTGAAGGGAGACAAACAGTTCAAGCCGTTTGGACCATCCAAACTTCTCGAATTGATCTTATCACTTAAACTTTTCATGTCGACTAACACAAGCCCTCAAGTGCTTTCATGTGTTTTCCATGACATAAATCAGTGGTAAGATGTTTATTATACCCAATGAAAAAAGAAAATATACATAAAACAATTGCTTTCAATGTAGACAATTGATTCAAGTGATTAGGGAGGTTCATGATTCTCTGATGGCTCTAATCGCTTGAATTGGTCAATTCTTGTTTCTTCTCCTTCAAGCATTTTTGACATGTGAAATTCATTACTTAAACAAATGAAAAGACACTCTTTTAAAGAAGGAAAAGAAAATAATAATCATAAACTTATTCTCTTTGGACACAACCAATTCAAATAGTTAGGGCCATCCAAGTTTCTCGGATGGACCTAATGGCTTGAATCAGTTTTGTCCATGAAGTCTCATACTTATACATACATGAATGAATGCTCCATATTAAGAACCTTAAGATACTTCAAAAAGAAATGAAATCTATATCTCACCTTGCACATCAATAGCCTTCAACAAGCAATCAGGTTGTTTCTTGTGGAAGAGAGTAAAAAACAACAATAAAAATTTTGGGAGCTCAGTGAGATGAGACAAAGCACGAAGAATCACCACTAGTGAAGTGAGGTGATTATATAGGATCTTTTGGATATAGCATTCATGCCATGTGGCATCGTGTGATTTGTACACATCATCATACTATTGCAAATCCAGATGTACCTTGCCATGTGGCATGTTTTCATTGGTCCACATCATTTTTTCTACTGATAATCGCTATTGTGTTTGTGTGATTGTGCGCTCTTTGTATTCTGTGCTTTTGTGTTTACTTGTGCACGCCGTGGAAGCTCTCGCAAATGTCGTAACCTTCCATGCAGGCCTCACTCCAGAAGTGAGTGAGTATTTGCGCACTCGTGGTCTGTTGGACTTCGCTGAATTGCCTTAGCATTTAGTGGAGTGTCACCCATTCCATGCGTAGATCATTTCTACCATCGCCGCCACACCTGCTACAGAGTAGTGTTGGCCCATTGCTTGTTTACCATCTTGTGTAGTCATTACTTTAGCTATGTTTGCTGAAGCTTTTCGACTCCCTCGGGAAGGACTAGAGAATGGTCCACTTCTTTCCGTGGCCACCATGATAGAATTGTTCCCCCGGCACTCATCTAATGAGTATGCCATTCTTTGCAGACCTGAACCAGAGCGTACAGCTCTGTAATTTTTGGTAGCCACCCTGAATTTATAGAAATCCACATATAGTATTTCTCGACCATTCTATTCGCTGATAGATACTGCGTCTCGTGAGCCTGTAAATTTTACATCTTTCTTTTTACGACGTATTCACCGTGATTGCATGACGGTTACCAAGGAAATCGCTAAGGGTGACCTCCCTCGTTCCCGTTTACCCCATATCCTCACTTTTCTCTTTCCATTGATCGAAGCCCACAACCCCCTCCAACCGCTCCCTTCTTGTTACATGAAGAATCTACTCAAATGCTCGAGGACAAGGATGATGACGATGAAGATCTGCTTCAACTATTTCATCAAAAACGTAGATGCGTTAGCCCCTCTGAAAGTCAGGTGCAGGGATCCACTATCGGGCACAAAACTGAAGTCGTCCATGACACTGCCACTTCCCTCCATGTTGAATCATCAGTTCCCTCTCCTCCACTCAACCAGCAAGAACATGGTGCACACCTGGAAGTATCTGAAGAAGTCTCTTCTCGGGCAGACTCTCATCAGCAGGATGAGGAAACTGTGAAGGAGATCGTCGCTGCAATCATCACAGAAGTAATTGCTAATGCTGAGACCGTGATTGAAAGAGTTGAGGCGACAAGTCAGAATGTGACCGGAATAGTCCTGGTGCAGAATGCTCTTATCCCCCTTCCTCCGCCAATTAACCCTACTAAGCCCATTGCAGTACATACTAGTGCAATCGCCAATGTAATTCCTGACGCACCTACTCCTCCATCCTCTTCCCGATTAATCTCCACCACCCTCCCCTCAACTGTTCTTAGACTCTTCATCCCAACCACTTCCTGCTATTTCTCCTCCATCCGTTATGTTCAACGAATTAGAATCTATGGGTCGCCTCCTGATCCAGTTTTCTCAGCAATTACCTCTTAAAATGAAGCTGGAAACTGAACATATCCGAGAGGAATTGCAAGGCAAAGTCAATTTGCTAGAAGCCGATATTGCCCCATTACAAGGAAGAAGCCAATGCAGTCAAAGCAGTGAACCATGCTCTGCAGGTTCAGCTTCAACAATTCCAAGCACGGATCGCAAAGCAGGACAACCTGATTGCCCAACATGATGGTGCACTTGCTGAGTTAAATGAAAAAAATGTTCTTTTAGCCGCTCACGATGAAGAAATAAAGCAATTAAATCAATTGGTTCAAGACAAAGAAGATGCAAGAATTGCTCTGGGTAACTTACTGGAAGAAACTCGTGAAGATCTCACGCTCGTGACACAAAAAGGACAGGAAATGGCAGATTTGGCCATGCAAAATACTTAAGAATTAAAGACTATATCTGTCGAACTCTTTCAGAAGAGTCGTGAATTGGAAGTACAGACGGGCCGAACACTTCAAATAAAGAAGGAGATGGAAGGTATTATGAAAGAAAGGGATGCGTATTACAAAACCATCCAATATCAAGCCCAAGAGCTGGAACACAGAGAAAAGAAGCTAAGCATTCAAGCAGAAAGATTGTCGCGAATTGATGCCCAAATTGCGGATATGAAGCAATAGAGAGATGCTGCATTAGCTAATGAGTTTTATTTACAAGAAGCATTTTTGCAGACGCAGACTGATGAATTGATGAGTCAAATAATTGCAGCAAGTTTAGTCAGAACAGACGCACAACTGGTAGAGCCGGACACATTGAAGATTATGCTGGATTCCCTGAAACAAAAGATCACCCGAACATTTAAATTAGCTAGAACACTGTACATACAAGGCATAGTTGATGAGCCTTAGTTTTCTTTTTCTTTGCGGGTTCAAGTCCACCTTGCATGCCACTGTTAGGCCACCGAAATTGGATTGTATTTTTCATATATTGCACGCACCAAAAAGGCATAGCGAATAGATGTAACATTTACCCATTAATGAAAAGGCATTACGGTGATTCTTTGGCAGGGAGAGACGGGTTCGCCAGACTATCTGTCTGGGCGATCGTGCTGAGAAGATCGTGTGCAGATTTACATAATTCCTGAGTACTGTATTATGTTCGTTGAATTGCAGTATTAAGTATTAACATAGTAAGGTTACATTCACATTAATAAGTCTGTGTGACTATGTGATTGTTAACTCGCGCGATAAGTTGTGTAAAGGTAATCATAACCGAAAAATAGTAACTGTGTCACGGAAGTTGTTGCCTTGAAAGTATAGTTACTATGTAGTTGAATAGTTAATTTGGGAAAATTAAATAAAGGGCCGCTGCACTGTTAGACCCCTAACCATCCCCAAGAACCCGAAACGAGATTAAAAGCAACTTGGCAGAAGTGCTTTTAACAGGCTGAATGTACTTCAGAAATCACCTTCTTTTCTTTCAATTGTGCATCAACATGGACTTCATTATCCATTTCATTTAGCTATGTATTGCCTCTCCTAGAAGTGCACCAATTTTCTTAATGAGCTTACTACTACTACTTCACATTACTTGATGGTGCTAGTGATTCATGAGGTTTAACTTGAAGCCAAAAGCACTTGTTGATTTTTTTCTTGATGGTAGATTAAGTGCGTGTAAGCCCTTGTATCTTCTTTGTAGCTTATTGTTCCAATTTGCAATGTGAGATACGAAATGCTTCAATGCGCATCCTCCTCCAGTGTCATGTATGTCTCCTTACAAGTTGAAAGCTTACCAACTTGAAAAGCACTCTTCTCCAATCCATTCCTCCATTTCACAATCCTTGAGGGCGTTAAGTCTAGATGCAAGTGATGAATGATGCAAGAAAATAGAGGTAGTCAAAGATGGCCAAATACATGTTGTCTCTTGAATCAGTTGTGTATAGATTTCAAGCATAGTAGTTCTCACCATGGGTGCACAAAATTGTTGAAGGTAGAAAATGAGCAAAATACAAGGGACTTGATATTTATAGGGGAAAAGAGAAATTGGATAATCCACATGGACCACTGAGAGAATGCCATATGGCAAGGCCTTATTGTGATTCAATGGTCAAATGATGTGGATGAATGAAATTTTGACACATGGAAACATGACACCTCAAAATCCACAAATAGTGAGTTCAAGAAAGCATGGATTTAAGTGGTCCAAGCAACTCATGCAACACAAGGACACCCTAACCATGGAGTGGAAGGCTTAGGGAAAGAGAGACCAGCTCTGAAGATTTCAATTGAAGAAGGAAGCTATGTGGACGAGAGCATGTTGGAAGATGAAGAGATAGAAGAAATTGAAACTCCAGGAGTGGCAAAACAAAGAAAGAAGATGGAAACCACACCTAAAGGAAGTGAAAGAAGGTCTTCAAGAGTAAGATATCCAATACAAAGGTTAACATATGATAATTACATTGCAAAGCATTATGCATACAAGCCTTAGGTAATCAAGGACAAAGAACCAACTAGTTATGAAGAAGCTAAGGATTGCAAGGAATGGCAAGAGGCAATGAAGGAAGAGCTCAAAGCACTTTATGAGAACCATACTTGGAGCTTGGTACCAGCTCAAGAAGGCATGAAGGTGATAGGTAATAAGTTGGTTTACAAAATTAAAAGAAATTCAGATGGTTCCATTGTTAGGTACAAAGCAAGGTTGGTGGCGAAAGGCTTCTCCCAAAGCTACGGGATAGATTATGATGAAACTTTCAGCCCCGTAGCCAAGATGCCAACAATTAGGACTTTGATTGCAGCGGCCACATCAAGGAAATGGAGCTTATATCAGTTGGATGTGAAGAATGCCTTCCTCAATGGAGAGCTTGAAGAAGTAGTCTACATGAGCCAACCTCAAGGATTTGCTAGTATGCGGTACCCAAATCATGTTTGCAAGCTAAGGAAAGCATTATATGGACTAAAGCAAGCCCCAAGGGCCTGGAATCAGAGGTTAGTGGATTATTTATCAAGTTGTGGATACAAAGAAAGTGTTGCAGATCCATCACTTTACATGAAGAAGCAAGGAGACAAGATGGTATACATATGCATCTATGTGGACGATTTGATCAGCATAGGAAGTGGTATTGCAGGTATTAAAGATATCAAATCAAAGCTAGGAAAGGAGTTCAAGATATCTGATCTTGGAACGCTAAAGTACTTCTTGGGAATAGAGGTAATCTATGCACACAATGGCATCTTCTTGATTCAAAGAAAATACTTGTTGGATGTGCTATACAGGTTTGGTATGAGTGGTTGTAAGCCACTTTCTCAGCCCATGGATCCCAATACAAACTTGGTTGCACATCAAGGAGAGGCTATACAAGATATTACATTATATAGAAGCATAATTGGTTCATTAATTTATGCTACATTCACTAGACCTGATCTTGCATCTGTAGTAGGTGTTCTCTCTCAATTTTTGCATGCACCTACTCATGATCATCTTATGGCGGCAAGAAAGGTGCTTCGTTACATCAAGCACACCATCAACCAAGGTCTATTTTACTCATATGATGTTGATCTAAGTGTGAAAGGATATAGTGATGCTGATTGGGCAGGTAGCAAGGATGATTGAAGGAGTACATCGGGTTATGTTTTCATGATAGGTACAAAAGTGATCTCTTGGAGCTCTAAGAAGCAAACCACTGTTGCTCTTTCATCCACAGAGGCTGAATACAGAGGTTTAGCATTGGCTACATGTCAGCTATGGCTTAAGAAGCTACTTAAGGACTTGGAAGTAGAAGTGGAGGAGTTTTCTCTTTATGGAGACAACATTTCAAGCATCTATCTAGCTAACAATTCCATGTTTCATGCAAGGAGCAAGCACATAGAGGTTCATTACCACTTCGTTAGAGAAAAGGTGATGTCAAAAGAGCTAGATATAAGGTATGTGAACAGTAAAATGCAAGTTGCAGACATGATGACAAAGTTTCTTGAAGGTACAAAGCTTGGAGGATTCAAGGAAGCTATCAACATAAGAGACATAGGCTGAAGCAACAAAAGGAAAAGACTTGAGCTTGAGGGGGAGTGCTGAAAGTTTTTCAAGCTCAAGGGTGTGGGAACATGTCCCAAATTGAACCTTCCACATCATCCACAATCAAAGGAGGCTGATTTCCATGAGTTGGAGGCGATATGCATATATGTAGATGATCTTCTTGTGACAAGTGATGATTATGCAAGAATAAGGAACCTCAAATAGAAGCTTGGATGAGAGTTCAAAATCTCAGATTTAGGTGTACTAAAGTACTTTCATGGCATTCAGGTGATCTGTGGGAAAGAAGGTATATATCTCTCTCAAAAGAAGTATCTTCTAAATCTGTTGTTTAGGTTTGACATGATAGATTGCAAACCAATAGCTCAACTTATGGATTCAAATGTCAAGTTAAGGAAGGAAGATGGTAAGAAGCTACAAGATCTTACACTATACAAGAGCATTGTGGGATCATCTACCTATGCGACACTCACAAGGTCTGACTTGTGCTACATAGTTGGAGTTCTATCTCATCTCATGCATGTAGCCACAAATACACATCTCAACCATGCAAAGGGAGTGTTAAGTTATATGAAGAGTATATTTAATCATCAGTTGCTATATAGATATGGTGAACTTCAAGTAAGAACATGGAGTGAAGAAAATTGGGCATGGAGTGTTGATGATAGAAGGTCAACTTATGGCTATATTTTTATGCTAGATACAAAAGCAATTTCACGGATGAGAAAAATGTAGCCCGCAATTGTAGTGAGTTCAATAGAGGCTGAATATAGAGCTTTGCCCCTCACTACATGTGATGTAATGTGGCTTAAGAAGCTCTTAAAAGATAAGGCTATGAGATTGCTTGATATGGACAATACCACCTTATGCTTGAGGGTGGTGTTGAAAATGTGAACTATGCAAGCTTTAGGTGGATAGAGGTGTCAAAAGACCTTAGTGTGGACAGAGTTCATGACTCAAATCACCTAGGGTGGTCTCAAGGTCAGGCAAGAAAATACTAAGGTGGTGGAAAAATCAGGAGAGGCATCCAAAAGCTATAAAAGAAGGTGAAGAGTCATCAACTGTATGGAAGTCTTGTAGGTCATTGAACACCAAGAGACATATACTCAAGGAGTCTCAAGAAGAGAGTCATCCAAGGCTCAAGGAGCTAAAATGCTATAGTACAAGCTAGCAAAAAAATAGAGGATGGTGTTATATGCACAAAGGAGGATCAAGGAAGAGCTATCAAGCCCACAACCTCTCTAGTCTCTTGTAGGTATATACATAGTCTGCTTATAACACTTGCAACTCTTTGTTTACATATCCAATTCAAGATATTTAAAGTGCATTTTGTATTTTATGTATGTTTCTTACTTTTCGTGAGAGGGATTCTTGAACTCAGTTTTATGTGCACAAAAATTGGTGTATGTGTGTAACCTGAACTTTTGCATATCCTACATCTTTGGATAGTGAGTCTTATACATAGTTGTTGACTAACCTAAATAGATCTATCGGAGGTTTTCTAGATCTTGTTGGAAATCTAGCAGAAAAGGTGTATGAAGGGACCTCAATATTGGGTTCATTTCACATCTAATGTGCAAATCTGAGCGATTAAATTCATGAACCACCTTCATGTTATGTACTTGAACTCTAACATGTTTCAACCCATATTTAGCTTTAGTATGACCAAACTTACCACAATGCTAGAAAGTGATACATGGCCTTTTTTGTTGAGCATCCATCATCATATTCTGAATCACTATCTATGCTTCATATCTCAAGATCCCCTAAACCAAATGTGATGAAAATTGATATCCAAGTAGCACACACATTAATCTAGCCAAAACAAGCCAAAGCATGGAAAATCAGTGAGTATACACAAAGAAATCAATTCCACAAAGTCACTATAATGATGAAGATGTAATACAAAATAGTACACAGAGATATGCTTAAGGAAATGCAACAAAATGTATATTTTAAAGAACATATGATACAAGTGAAGTGTAGTGAGCTACTCATACATGAAGTGAGGTCAATGTGCTCTCTCATGTAGCTCAATTTCTATCAGTATGAATCACAGAGCCCGAAACTAAAAGCATGTCTATTTATACCAAATATCTGAATTTGAATTTGAAGTTTTTCCTCATGTATAGTGATCCTACACTTTAGGGATGATTAGAATTGATTCCTCCTACCTCATGAGTCATGGTTCAACTCCCTAGCTTCATGAGATTCCTTATTCTCTTGTATTTTACATTTATCCAAGGTTAATACAATCAAATTGACAAGCAAGTGTTTATATGTGGTTCTTTCTTATGAAGGGCTAGATGAGTGTGTAATCCTAATGCTTTAGCAATGGAATTAGGATTGCTAATTGCACCAAAACATTTGGGTTGCATTATTTCAAAATTTAGGTTCCCAAATAGATTTACGCTTTGTATTTGATATGGAAACTAATGGGAGACGTGAAGCTACAGATAATACTATTTTAGATTTAATACATTGGTATTCTTTAGATAATCCAAATATTTGCGATGAGAAAATTCATTTACTATAATTTGCATATAATAACACAACACATACCGCTACTCAACATGCACTGTATGAAATTGTTTATGGGAAAAAACTTCCCACTCCCATGACTCTCACTCAAACAGATATCCCTATGGTTGATTCTTTTGCACAAGATCATATTTCTACACCTCATGAGCTTCATGAGCACATTAAAGAGTGAAGAAGATTACATGTGTAATGTTAATAAGAAACGAGTAGCTAAACAATTTAATGCAAATGACTTTTTATGGTTATTAATAACAACCTAAGGTTAAACTTGCATAATGTTATTATGGACCTTTCTCTATTATTAAAAAAAATAAATGAGAATGTTTTTAGACTAGAGATACCTTCTCATTGGAATATACATATATCTTTTCATATTAGTTTATTGAAATCCTTTAGAGGAACTTTACCACTCACTCCTATTTTAGATGATCCTCCTTTACTTGAAGAGGATGTTGAAATTTTAAATCCACACAAAATACTTGATTATGATGTTACTACTACATGCACTGGTAAGCAATATCATAAATATTTATTTAAGTAAAAATCTCACTCACTTGAAAAATCTCAATGGATTCATAAGACATCATTAACTTCACATTATGAACACTGGATTTTTGCATATAATTGAGTCACATTAAATTCTAGTTTTCCATTTCCATGCATGTGTTTTTACATGAAATATGGTCATGATTTTTCAATGATGGGATGTGTGATTGGCCATGCATGTCTATTTTATTCTTATCAACTCAGAGGCATGTTAAACTTTATGGGATGATGGAATGTTAAATAGATTTTGATGTCTTGAGGTTTTTAATGTGGTTATGTTTTGATTTAGCATGTGAAGAATCATGAGAGTGTGAATGCATGTGTATTTACTCAAATATTTTTGAAGATATTTAAAGAATAGTATTTTATATATTTCTGTGAAAATATTAGATCGCTTAGAAAACAATATTTTTGTAGAAATAGTAGATCTCTTAGAAAGCAATGTTTTGTAAACAAATTAGATTTTATGTAACTGCATACTTTTCAAAGCATCGCCCTCATGTATCTTCTATTCAAGATGTAATGAAAATACCTATAAACACACATACTCTGATAGATTCTTCCATTAAAGTGTGTGGGGGAGATTGTACCCAATCTTGTGTTCAATCTTCTCTCTCTCTCTCTCTCTGTCTCTCTCTCTCTCTATTATGTATGTGTTATTATGAGATTTTGTTATTGTATTATCTCTACATATGTGCATCTACAAGATCCGATCAACAATGATATCAGAGCTTGTGTGCATCTATGGAGGTGTACTTCTTGATGTCCATTCATGATGTGGCACCTCTTTTGGTTCCTTTATTCTCATTTGGTCTAGGTTTGTATTTGCCAATTCATGTTTTTTTTTTCTTTTTTATCGGTGTTGTTTGAATCTATTACTATGCCATGTGCTCCTATGACACTATTACACTTTTCCCTCTGTAGTATACGCTATCACTCTGTGCATTGTACATATCACACTGTGCACTAGTCTATTTTACATTCAGTTGTGTTAAATATTCATTAAAAGGAATCGAGTATCAATAAGCAAAAATAGGCTAGTGGATAAAGCTTATCTCTTGGAAGTATGAGGTTGTGGGTTCAAATCCACTACATGCTAAATTAGGAACTAAGTAGGCTAACTAGAGAAATAGGTAAGCTAACTAGGGAAATAACTAAGCACTTATTGCCACTTATACGCTAGAATTGGTTTGCATGTAGCCAATGATTGCCAATAGAACCAAAGGGAACCAAAGTGAACCAAGAGAACCATGAGTGCCAGAGAAGCCAAAGATGCCAAAGTTATTCCATATTTCTATGCCTTAGTCGACACCTTGGAGTAAGCCGAAGGAGTAACTGAATGATAATCGAATTGAAAAAGGAACTTGATAGAAAAACTTGATAAACTAATTTGATAACCAAGCCAAACTCAAAAAGTGAATAGTGCACAGTGAGAGCATAGGGGTACAGTAAACATAGTGTCAGAGTGAGCATAGTGCACAATGTGAGAGAAGCAAATGCATAGTAACTAAATTCAAAAAAATTCAAAAAAAAAAAACAAAACCAGCGAACCAAGAACAAACAAACTTGGTAAATGAAAACCTGGTTTGGGTGGTTGAGATGATCGTTGATTCAGGAGCGAACACCACGGATCATGATCGAATGCAGATACGTACACCTCTACAGATGTGCCTTGGCTCTAATAGCACAATTGATCAGATTCCATAGAATTATGTATGTAGAGGATAGTACTCTTTAAGAATTCCACTAGCCTATGATTCCAAGCCCTTGGGGCTTGCTTTAGGCCATACAAGGCCTTCCTCAACCTGGAAACATAGGTAGGATGCTCTGGATCTACATACCCTTGAGGTTGTTCCATGAACACCTCTTCGTGGAACTCACCTCAAAAAAGCATTCTTTTTTTCCATGTGGCAGATAGGCCACTTCCTTGTTGTACATAGGGCTATTAGAGCTCTAATGGTATCCTTGTTTTCCACACGGCTAAAAATCTCCTCATAATCCACCCCTTGTTTCTATGTGAAGCCTTTGGCTACTAGTCTAGCCTTATACCTTGCAAAGCTGCCATGTGCATTCTTGTTGGTCTTGTACAACCACTTGTTTTTAGCTATCTTCATGCCTTCCTTCTCGGGTACAAGTTCCCAAGTTTTGTTCTCCTTAAGAGCTTTAAACTCTTCATACATAGCCTTCCTCCACTCTATTTTGGTCTTTGCCTCCTCTTAAGAATCTAGCTCTTCATGTGCAATGACATTCATTATGTATGCATAGTGATTTGCCATGAAAGAACCATATGTATACCTTTGTGGGGGTACCTTCTTCCTTATAGAGCTCCTCTCTTGACCTTTTGGATATTGCTACCTGAGTCTATTGAGCTTTACATTAGGAGTAATGACCTCCTGAAGCTCTTCCTCTTTTGACTCATCTTGAGCTTCCCTAGTGTCATAGCCTATCTCTTGCAGCCTTCTATACTTTGAAGTAGAGGATGATCCTTCATAATCATATGTGTAAGAGTGATCATAAGAGTGTGATTTAGATGTAGAAGCCTCTTTTCCACTGATTGTAATTGACTCTTGAGGTTGAATCTGCACATCAAAGTCTTCATAGTCCTCTTGATCCTCTTCATCCAACTTTTCCTTGTACTTGTCTCCATACCATGACCTTGACTCATCAGATACAACATCTCTTAACACAGATAGCTTCTTTGAGAGAGGTTTGTAGAACATGTATACTTTTTGTTAATTTGAGTAGCAAATGAACACACAATTCTCACTCTTGGGCTCTAAGTTTGTTCTCACTTCAATAGGAACATGAACATAACATACATATCCAAATACCTTGAGGTGCTCCATGGTTGATTTCTTGCCATAATAGACTTTGTCTGGAGTCAAGTTGTGCACATCACCTGTTGGCACCATGTTTATCAAGTAAAAAGCTATATTTAACGCCTTAACCCAATAAGTGAATGGTAACATACCTTCATCCATGAGACATCTAGCTATCAACCAAACGCCTATTCTTCCTCTTTGCAACACCATTTTTTTGAGGGGTGTACTTGCACGTAAAGTGCCGCTTTATGCCATTGTCCTACAAGTATTTTGAGAATTCCTTGAAGAAATACTCTCCCCCTCCATATGACCTCAATATCTTGATGTGTGCATCACATTCTTTCTTAACAAGGGACCTAAACTTTTGAAAGCATGAAAACACTTCTTACTTTTCCTTGATAACATATAGCCATAGCTTTTTTGAGTGGACATCAATGAGAGTGATAAAGTACGAGCTCCTCCCAATGAAGCCTCTCTACTAGGGCCCCATACATATGAGTGTATTAGCTCCACGAGCTGAGAGGATTTGTATTCACTCTTTGGTATTCACGAGCTGAGAGGATCTATATTCACGAGCTGAGAGAATTTGACCTTCAAGATTTGGTATTCCCTGCACTACATCTCCTTTGCACATGCTTTTAACTTGTGAATATTGAAATGTCCTACCCTCTTCTGCCAAAGATTAATCTTTGCTATCCTTTTTGACTAATCATCACATAACATACCTTCTTGTGTCTAGGAGCAACATTTAATGTGAACAATCTACCTTCTTTCCTTTCCTTGACAAAGACCTTGCATCCTTACTTCACCATGCACCCTTTTGCATGATATATAACTTGCATACCTCTCTCTATCATCTCTCCTACAGAGATAAGGTCCTTGGAAATAGATGGAACATGGAGCACATCTTTATGAGTCTTGACAGATTTACCTTCACCTAGCTTCACATCTCCCACATGTGTAATGGTATGCTCAGTGTTATCTCTTGTCTCCACAAAACCTTTTGAGCTTGGGACCTACATAGGAACAAAATATTCCTCCATAAATGACATGTGATTAGAGCATCCAAAGTCTATTTACCACTTCGTGTCCTTGGAATCACTAGTGTAGCCATGTCTCATGGCTAGGAGGGTCTCTTTTCATCATGCTTCTTGGAGCTATTAGCATAGTTCTCTTGCTCCTTCTTCTTCTTGCCTTTTTCATCCTTGAACAAGGAGCTTGAAGAAATATGATTTTTCTTACCACATATAAATTTTCTTTTACCTTGATGAGGGTTGTTCTTTCCTTTGCCATTCTTGCCTCTCCTTGAAGATGATGCCTTGCTATCTCCTTCTGAATCTCAATCTTGTTCCTTGGACTGCTTCCACTTGTTTTTTCCTCCTTTCCCCTTCTTGCCACTCTTGGATTTGCCTTTGCTAGCATATAGGACCTATGAGTAATCATCCTTCTTGGATGTGTCTCCTATGGCAACCTCTTCTTCCACTAGGTGCGAGAGCAACTCCTCAAGAATTGGTAGAGAATATCTATACAAGATGGTAGTAATGAGGGGTTTCCACTTGTCCTGCCCTCTTAGCCCATTGACTGTAATCTACTCAAGGTCTTCCTCATCTACTTTGCAACCAATGGATGCCAATTGCTCCCTTAACTTCTTCACCCCCAAGGTGTACTCAACAATAGATTGAATACTATCCTTCTTCAAAGAATGGATTTCATTCTTAAGATGCATCTTTTTGCTTCTTGTGGAAGTGGCATATATCTTCTCTAAGGCCTCCCAAATATCTCTAGCATGATCAAACTTTGATATATGACCAATCATAGTGTTAGAGATTATCTGTATTATGTAGAAGATAGCTCTCCTATCCTTTTCCTCCCAATTCTTCAACATCTTTGATTCTTGATTGGTGATCTTTGGATCTTTGGGATCCACATTGGGCTTATCTTCATCTCCACACACACTAGGCCATAAATCTTTGATCATGAGGTAGTTCATGAGTATGAACTTCCATGGCTGATAGTTTTTGTTGTCAAGCAACTCCACTTTTTGAACTAGATCTTCCATAATGAAACGGAAATTAGGGTACACTAAAAAATACCTCTTAGCCTTGATGTCCAATCTTTTGTGTCCTATTCCTAGATTCTTCAAAGGATGTTTCCTACTTTGATACCAACTAATGGAATTTAATCCCTCATATTTCATACTAGAAGTGAAACGAACCCAATACCTAGGTCCCTTCATATGCCTTGTCTATTACCCTGTAGCAAAACTCTGATTCACCTACCTTACACTAAAAGAGACTAGAGGGGGTGTGGGCTTGATAGCTTTTCCTTACTCCTCCTCTATGCATATAACACCCTTCTCTACATTTTTCCTAGCTTGGACTACTACGTTTCAATTCCCTAAGCCTTGGATGACTCTCTCCTTGAGTCTCCTTGAGTATTTGTCTCTTAATCCCCAATGACCTACAAACCTTCCATACATTTGATGACTCTTCAGCTCCTTTTATAGCTTTGGATGCCTCTCTTGACTTTTCCACCACCTTAGGACTACCCTACCCAACCTTGAGACTATCGTAAGTGATGTAAGTCATGACTTTTGTCCACATTAAGGTCTTTTGTACCCTTTATCCACCTAAATCTTGCATAGTTCACATTTTTTAACTGACAAAATTTTTAGCCTATAATTCAATATCAACCTGACAAAGCTAATGTTGTGGTTGATGCCCTTAGTCGCTTCTCATCCCCACAAACAAACCTTGCTTCAATCAATAATATTTCTACTATTCATATTCATTCATTTCATGACATGATGCCTAATTATGCATCTCATTTGTATTTTTCATAAACATTGATTGCTTTGAATATTTCTACACCATCTAATGATTATCACTACACTTTTTGTACTAGATTCTTATATTTCCAATGCAAGTTATGCATCACACAAGCTTTTAAAGAATTTGTTATGAAATAGATGCATGAACCACCCTATATGGGTCAAAGGGGCATATAGAGTACTAATTCTATGTGAAAAGAATTCTTTTTCTTGGCTAAATATGGAAAATGATATTGCACGGTAGTTAGTACATGCAAAATTATGGTACCTTGATGTGCTTCTCCGATCATCTTTAGAGCTTGCCCAATTTGCATTAGAAAAGAGTTTAACATCTATATGAGATGTATATGGATAGTATAATCCTTCATTGGTTGTATCCTTCAAATACTTTAGGATTCTCTTGGCTATTTCCATGTGAGGCTTCCTTGGAGTGTGCATGAACTGACTTAGTACACTTAATCCATAGTAGATATCTACTCTAGTTAGAGTAGCATAATTCAAGCTCCCAACAAGGCTTTGGTAACTAGTCACATATTCAATCAACTCACCTTCATGAACACTTAGCTCCAGATTTACCTCCATGGGTGTACCTACCTCTGCATTTTCTATCTTGAACTTTGTAAGCATATCTCCAATGTACTTTCTATGGGTTAAGAACATACCTTTCTCTATGTATACTACTTCCAAACCTAGGAAGTATGAGAGTAGGCCCGTATCACTAACCTTGAATTCTTCCTTCATGTGAGTTTTGATCCTTTTGATTCCATCTGCATCATTACCTATAATGATTATGTCATACACATATACACAAAGGTATATGACCTCTGAATGATTCCTCTTAATGAAGACGAAAGGATTTGCCTTGCTTACCATAAAACCTTTATCGTGCAAGTAGGTGACAAGTGTATGATTCCAAGCTGTAGGAGCTTGCTTCAAGCCATACAAGGATTTCCTTAACCTACATACATATTCTGCATATGTTTCATCTTCAAAAGTAGGTGGTTGAGCCACATATACCTCCTTTGAAATCTAACCATTTAGAAAAGCATTTTTAACATCTATTTGATAGATATTCCAATTCTTGGAAGATGCTACACTCATAAATACTCTAACTGTGGGCATTTTGGCCACAAGTGAGAATGTCCCTTCATAATCATTACATTGGGTTTGTGCAAACCCCTTGGCTACAAGCCTTGCATTTACCTATTAATTGAGCCATCATAATTCCTCTTTACCTTGTAAATCCACCCTGAGCCAATGACCTTCATAGATGGTTTCTTCGGAACCAATTCCCAAGTCTAATTTTCTTATAGAGCTTCTATTTTTTCTTCCATGGCATCTCTCCATTTTGGCTTCTTCATATGTAGATGGTTCTTCTGAGTTTCTATACTGGTCTATGTAAATAGAATGCTTAGTGACCAAAGAAGTGTCATAACCATACCTTTCTAGCTTCCTTTTCTCTCTAGCAGACCTTCTTATACTTTGTTGAGATGATTCTACCACATCTCTCATGTCCTACACTTTGGATTTGTCTTTAGAGTTCCAAGAGTTAATCTCCCTAATTGGATTATTTTGTTCATCTTCAAAATCACTTGATGATTCAAGTCTAAGCTCATTCCTTTTTGACAATGTTGAAAGTCTTCCTCAAGGTCATAGGGAAGTTTGATTTTCATGTGATCATCTTCAAACAAAGATTTTTTTTTTAATCATACACAACATATTTACTTGTAATAAAACCTTCATTGCTTGGATTATATAGCCTATAACCTTTCAAATTAAGGTGAAAGCCAATGGATATACATTTCTCTGCCTTTGGATCTGATTTTCCTATAATTTCTGAATTTCTTTGTGCATATGCTATGCACCCAAAGATCTTGCAATGATGAAGGCTAGGACTTCTTCCATTCCATGCTAGATATGGTGTCATCCCATCTAATGCTTTTGATGGGAGTCTATTGATTAGATAGGTGGTTGTGGATTCAACCTCTGCCCATAAGTAGTTGGGAAACTTTTATTCATTTAGCATTGATCTTGCAGTATCCACTATGGTTCTATTTCTTCTCTCTACTACTCCATTTTGCTCTAGAGTATACCTAGTTGTAATCTCTCTTTTGATTCCTTTCTCTTGGAGATAAGAATCAAAGTCATGGGAGAAATATTATCCCCCTCCATCTGGCCTTAGTCTCTTCAAAGTCTTACCTATTTGATTTTCTACAAGTACTAGATATTTCTTGAAACAAGCGAACACTTAATCTTTACGCCTCATAAAATATAGTACTGTGCATCTTCTACAATCATCAATGAATGAAACATTATACTTAGATCTACATATTGAAGGATCCTTGCCTGAATGGACTAGCTTAGTAGGTCTCCATGAATGTATCCCTTCTTTGTGAATGGTTTTCCATGACAAGCTCTAGTCTGTACATCTGTATGGACTAGCTCTAGTAGGTCTCCATGAATGTATCCCTTCTTTGTAAATTTTTTTCTATGAGACTTTCCAAATTGACAAGAACTACATTTGTAAATCATGTGTTGCTTGGAGATGTTTGGTAGAAGACCAAGCACACTTTGATCCCTACTGATTTCTCTCAAAGACCTTTCACCTATATGAGCTAACCTCTTGTGCCAAATTCCCAATTCTCATACGGTTTGACTACCATACCTGAACAATGCCATATTCTCAGTATCTTGGAGCTCAAACGTAATAATCTACCTAACTTTTCTCCTCTTGCTATCCTCTTGAATTGCTGATGTGGATCCTCAACAAATTCTCCATTCTTTTTTAATTCTGAGCTGCAATCCTTTCTCAATAATCTGACCTACCCTTATGAGATTTTTGGTAATAGTTTGCACATTTGATACCTTGCTCAATAGGTTCATCTTACCATCTCAAGTCTTCACATTTCCTATCTTCTCTACTGGATGCCTTATGTCATCTCCTATTTGGACTTCATGTCTATTCCTTCGATCCTCCTGCAAGTCTAAGAATAGAGCTACCTTCCTTGCTACATGATTGGAGCAACCTGAGTCTACATACAATACATGTTCGTTTGTTTTACCTTGCTTCTATGTTAGTAAGCAGAAATCTGGTATTGCTACACAGTTAAAGAAGGAAGACAAAGATGGCAAGAAAATAGAAAAACAGAAACAATTTTGCAAGTAATATAAGGAAAATGATCATGCCAAAAAGACATTTTCTTAACTAACTCCTAAAGAGGAAAAGAAGAAAGAGGTTAGAATGGTTGTTGTAGAGGCCTCTACACCTAAAACAAAGTCTAGTAATCTTGTTCAAATTGACATTTATAAGACTGCCTTTAGAATTCAAATTGGTCACTTTGAATTCATGGTAATGCTTTTTGGACTCACCAATGCACCTACTACATGCACGTATGATGAATAATATTTTTCTTGACTACCAAGCTTTTGTTCTTGTTTTCTTTGATGACATACTTGTCTATAGTAAGAATGACAATGACCATGAAAATCATTTAGCAATTTTTTTTATTTGTTATGCAAAAACAAACTTTATTCCAAGGCCAAAAAGAGTTATTTCTTCCTAAACAAATTAGTGTATTTAGGCCATATTGTTTCTAGTGAAGGTGTTCATGTACTTCCAAAGAAATTTAAAGTAATTGAAGAATGGCGTGTACCTCAAACTATGAATGATGTACAATCGTTTCTAGGGTTAGCTAGATTTTATAGAAATTTTGTAAAAGTTTTCTCTTATTTAGCACTTCTGCTCAAATTATTATTGAAGAAAAAGTTAAAATTTGCATGGGATTAGCATAATAACAATCTTTTGAAAAATCAAACATGCACTTTCTCATACACCTATTTTGGAGTTACCAAATTTTGCAGAACCTTTCCATGTAATTAAAGATGCTAATGGTTTAGGTATTGGTGATCTATTAATGCAAAATGATCATCCCATTGCATTTGAAAGTAGGAATCGTAAACCTTCTAAAAAGAATTACAGTACATACGATAATGAACTTTCGGTTGTTGTGCATGCTTTAAAAATTTGGAAGCATTACTTATGGGTTCTAAAGTTCTAATCAAAACATACAAATAGGCTATTAATGATTTATTAAATCAACCATTGATTTCAAATAGACACATTAAATGGGATTCATTCATACAAAATGTTTAGCCTATGATTCAATATCAACCTAGAAAATCTAATGTTTTAGTTGATGTCCTTAGTTGCTTCCCATTTCCACAAAAAAATATTGGTTCAATCCATAAATTTCTACTATTCATATTCATTCATTTCATGACATGATTCCTACTTATGCATCTGATTTGTATTTTTCACAAAAAATCGAATGCTTTCAATAATTCTACAACATTTAGTGATGATCACTACACTTTTCATAATTCTTGTATTTCCAACACATGTTATGCATCACACAAGGTTGAAAGAGATGCATGAGCCACCATATATAGGTCATAGGGGCAGACAAAGTACTCTTTCTATGTGTAAAGAATTTTTCTTCTGACCAAATATGGAAGAGGATATTGCACAATATGTTTCCCATTTCATTGTGTGTCACTTTCCATACCCAATCGACAATGGGAACAAATTTCTATGGATTTTATTACTGGTCTTCCTACAACTTCATCTCATAATGATATGATTTGGACAATTGTTGATAGGTCTAGTAAATAGGCATCATTCCTTGTAAAAAGTCTCTTTTTGCACCTCAAGCTGCTAAGCTATTTATTAAATTTATTTTTCCGCATCATGGTTTTCCAAAAGTTATTCTTTCATATCATGATGTTCGTTTTTGTAATCACTTTGGGTTTCATTATTTAAAAATTTAGGTTCAAGTATAGATTTTAGTTCTACATTTCATCCTAAAAGTAATGGGCAAAGTAAAGCTACGAATAGTAATATTTTGGATTTATTATGTGTTATTATGTAGATAATCCAAGTAATTGGGATGAGAAAATTCCTTTACTACACTTTGCATATAATAATACAACACATCCACTAGTGGACGTGCACCATGTGAAATTGTTTATGGTAAAAAGCTTCCCGCTCCCATGCCTCTCACTCAAACTGATATTCTTATGGTTGATTCTTTTGCAGAGGATCATATTTCTACACTTCATTCAAGAGGTTCATGAGCACATTAAAAAGAGTCAAGAATATTACATGGGTAATGTTAATAAGAAACGAGTAGTTAGAGGAGAATGCTTACCTTCTCATTGGAAATTTATAATTCTTTTCACATCAATTTATTGAAATCTTTTAAAGGAACCACACGCACATGTAACCAATATCATAGATATTTAGTTTAATATAAAAATCATTCACTTGAATAATGTCATTGGATTCATAAAACATCACTAACTCCACACTATGATCATTTGGTTTTTGCATATCATTCACAATCACATTTCATTACAACTTTTCTAATTATATGCATGTGTTTTTACATGTAACATGCTTATGATTGTTCAGTGATGGGACATGTGATTGGCCATCCATGTCTATTTTATTTTTATCAACTAAGGTTAGTTGCTTGTGAACTAAGGGGCATATTATATTTTATGGAATAATGGAATGTTATATGGATTCTAATGTCTTGAGGGTTTTAATGCGATTTGTCTTTTGATTTAGCAGGTAGAGACTCATGAGGTGTGAACATGCATGGACTTATTCATATATTTAGAAGAATATTTAGATGATAGTATTTTAGTTATTCTTTTTGTAAAAATAATAGATCGCTTTAGGAAGCAATGTTTTTGTGGTAATAGTAGATCACTTGACAAGAGATGATTTTGTAAATAAAGTGGATTTTAGTAAATGCACGATTTTTGAAGCATCATCCTCAAGTATCTTCCATTTAGGACATAATGAAAAAATACCTATACATGCACATGCTCTTATAGACTCGTCCATTAGAGTATGTGGAGGGAGATTGTACCCAATTTGGTCTCAATTCTCTTGTCTCTTTCTGTTCTATTGATGCTTTTGTGAGATCTCGTTTCTAAGCTATTTTCTATGTACTTGCATCTAGGGAATCCGATCAACAAGAAAACCATAAAAACCCTTTCATTTAACATTCTTAAATAAAAACCCTTGTTTTCCCAACCTTAGCTACTCTACATAAACCCTAGCTACAAACTTTAGGGACCCTTTTTTCCCAACCATAACCCTTGATTTAATTAAAACCTTTCTATATACATGTGAAATGAAATGAAACCTCAATCTTAAAAAAAAAAAAAAGAGAGAAAAAATGTTAAAATATGAAAATGAAAAAGGAATGGAAAAGTGCAAAGAAAAAATAAAAAGGAAAATCAAATTAGAATGGAATAATGGAACTTTTCTAAGGTCTCAGGAAGAGAAGAAAAAGACGCGTTTAATTTCGAAAGGAAAGAAAAGAAGAATCCAAGAGAAATCTGAAAAATTATCTTTAATTGGCATGTCAAAAATCTGTGAGAAAGTAGACCCTCGAATCCTATAAATATAGGCCTCATTTTGTTAGGATTTTTCCATGATTTTCTTTCAGACACTTTCTGCTGCTCCTCCTTTATTTTTTTTCCTTACATGCTTTCCTCTCATTAAAGGGGACAGAGAGAGATATATAGAGAGGGAGAGGGAAGGAGAGAGTCCCTTATTTCTCTACCCCTTCTTTTCCACCCCATGAATTCATCAAGAGCAGATAGAGAGAGTGAGAAAGAGAATACATCACCTCTCTATTCTTCTTTTTCTTCCTCCAGTAAAGAAGTTGGTACCCTTCTTTTTCTTCCTCCAGATAGAGAGTGTGAGAAAGAGAATACATCACCTCTCTATTCTTCTTTTTGTTCCTCCAGTAAAGAAGTTGGTACCCTACTACTGTAACAAACATTGAGTAAAATACTACTCTAACAAACATTGAGTAAAAAGAGAGCTTATTAGAAAGTAGAAATGCACAATAAGATTTTGTTCTTTATTTTCATTTGAAGAAGTAATAACATCTCTATGTGTTTGCATGTGGATGTAGCAAAAAGAAAAAGAGGTGGCAAGAGAGAAACAGAGAGAGAGAGAGAGAGAGAGGAATTTGATTTTCTTTATTGATGTTTCTATTGTGTCTATTGAGAAAGATGGCGATGCATTGCAACCTGCAAAGAGAGAGAAAGAGAGAGAGAGGGAGGGAGAGAGAAAGAGAGAGGGAGAGACTAAGAGAGAGGGAGACATAGAGAGGTGCAAAGAGAGAGAGAGATTGGTGGACCTAGCAAAATTTGGATGCACATAGAGGATGCTATGTAAAATTACATAGAGAGAGAGAGAGCAATAGATTGATGATGGTAGAATTGAGCATATTGGTAGACAAAGATATTAAAAGAGAGAGAAAGGGAGGGAGAGAGAGAGAGAGAGGCAAGTGGTTTGATTTTGTAGCAGTGACAGAGAGAGAGCATTTAGTGGTGGATCGATGTGCACATAGAAATTGTGCTATAGTGAGCAATTGTGTTTCATTGCCTATGAATTTAAAGCATAGATATTGTGTCTTGATCACATAGAGGATGGAGGATAGACACACATACATAGAGAAGGATTAGAAACACTAGTAGGGATGTGTGTACTTGAGTGAGTAGGTTGAGATACCTTATAGCCATTATGAAGACCTACATAGGATATTCTCATTCGATGCTCTTAGTAGAAAGAAGGAGCTATTTTATAGTCTCAAGATTACTTATAAGGGTTACTATGCAGACTACAAGAGGTGGAGCTACATAATAAAGTAGCACATAGTATTTTATGATAGTTGTATAGGAGCAAAGCATAAGAACATTTATATCAAATGGTAACTCCCTTGGAAACAAGTAGATAGAAAACATTGTTAGTAGGAAGTCTAAATGATTTCTATAGCACTAATTTGACTTATTTTTTATGGAAGTATGCTACCAAAACAAGTTTTCAATCATGACTTGCGTACTTTAAAGTCGTTTTTATTCTGCTTAGAACCTGCATTTACATATGAGATCATCTTTCAATTTATAAAAAACCATTAAAATAAAAACTAGAAATAGTTTCACAAGAATCTTGACGGGCTTCTATTTGACTTTTCAAGTTGGCCCATCAAGACAAATTTGCAGGTTTAGTAGGGCCAGATGTCGGGATGAAATCCCTTGAGGATTTTCTACCAAAAGTTTTCAAAATTTATTTCCATTTATTTTACTAACTCTGATTCGATGATCTATTTGCATGAAGAAGAAAAGAGAATTTTCATTCGCATATTAAGAGAGTCTTTTTTTACATAAGAAATCCTTATAAAATGAGTCTTTTTTGACCTAAGAAGACCTTGGGAAAACTTGTCATTTAAGCCTAAAAATCTTTAAATAAAACCCCTTCTTTTCCCAACCTTAGGTATTCTGCAACCCTAGATAGGAACTTTAGGAACCCATTTTCCTAAATCGTAACCCTTGATTTTATTAGAAACTTTGTATATACGTGTGAAATTGCATGAATCCTTAATCTAAAAAATTAAATGAAAAGACTATAATTGAAAAATATTACAACGAAAAATAAAAATGGAAAGTGAAAAACAAAAATAAAAAGGGAAAATAAAATTAGAATGGAAGAATGGAACTTTCCTAAGGTGTAGAAAAAAAAAGAAAAAGAAGCCCTTAATTTACAAGAAAAGAAGAATCCAAGGGAAATATGAAAAATCATCTGAAATCAATAAATATGTCAAAAATCTTCTAGAAATGAAACCTTGGAAATCCTATAAATATAGGCCTCATTTTCATTAGAATTTTCCCATGATTTTCTTTTATGTAGGTTTTGTTCCTCCTCCCTTTTTTTTTATCCTTACGTGCTTTTCTTTGAGTAAGGGAGAGAGAGAGAGAGATAGACACACACACACACAAAGAGAGAGAGAGTCCCCTATCTCTCTACCCTCTTCCTTCCACACCATGAATTCACCAAGAGCCTACTATCTCCCCATTCTTCTTTCTCTTTGTTCCATCAAAGGAGTTGGTACCCTACTACTATCAAAAACACATAGTAAAAGGGGAGCTTGTTTGATAGAATAAATGCACAATAAGCTTTTGTTCTCTATTTTTATTTGAAGAAGTCATAACGTCTATGTTTTTTGCATGTGGATGTACTAAAAAAGAGGTACTAAGAGAGAGAAAATTGATTTTTTTATTCATTATTTTAGTGTGTCTAGAGGAAATGAGAGAGATCGGGATGTCCATGGAGATGGGAGATCTTTGCAAAAAAACGAGAGATTTGCAATCTATGGTACAAGGGCATGTCATGCAACAAGGATGAGTGGTGGAAGGAATTTTGGTTGACTGAGAAAGATGGAAATGCGCTACAACCTATAGAGACTAAGACACACACACACAGAGTTCATTGAGAGAGAAAGATACAAAGAGAGGTAGAGATAGAGACAGAGATAAAGTGAGAGAGAGAGAGAGAGGTAAAGAGAGAGAGAGAGAGATAGAGAGAGAGTGAGAGTGAGATCGGTGGTCCTTCCAAAATTCAAATACACACAAAGGTTCTAGGAAGACTTAGAGAGAGAAAACACTAGATCGATGATGGTGGATTTGAGCATACTCGTAGAGAGAGAGAGAGGGAGAGAGAGAGAGAGACAAAGAGAGAGAGAGAGAGAGAGAGAGAGAGAGAGAGATTAAGAGATAGAGAGAGGGATAAAGAGAGAGAGAGAGAGAGGGAGAGCGAGAGAGATTAAGAGATAGAGAGAGGGAGAGAGAGGAGGGAGAGAGAGAGATTCCATCTCACAACCACATGCTTCTACTATGATAACCTACTCAACCAATTGTTTGTTAGTGTTCTACTACCTTGTGAAGCGCAGATGGTAGGTGTGTCATCAGACTATTCCCAAAAAGGCACCCACTAGGCAAATGTTTCTTATGGGATAGGATGACATCCTAGGCCTGATTCAACCTGTGCGCTCATCCCATCAGGACGCCCCTTCTTTGTGACAACAAAGTAACCATCTTTGAGTTTCATCCATCATGGAAAAGTTTTCAAAGATGTTAAATAGATGTAGAACCCATCTCATTTTTACATCCTCTCTTTTAGGTATCAGTCTATATCTATATTTCATATGGAATTTTTGAGTCTATGAAGAGATTATCCAAGAATACGTAGTTCTAAATCTAACCTTTTCAAATGCATCATATAAGAATTCACTTGGCATTTTTAAAACACTTTTATAGGCGTTATCACTAATCAATGTTCTTATTCTTGTATAAAAAAAAATGATGCATGCATTTTCTTTAGGCTCATAGATAAAATCATCTAAAGGGATTTCATCATTTTCATTCATAGCATCTTTCTTTTTCATTTATTAGTTTCTGTAGATGCCCTTATCTATGTGTATAGAATCATAGGCATACATATCCATATCATCATTTTCCTCTTTAAGTTCTTGTATATCGTCCTCCAAATGCGTGCCATCATTCTTTTGCATTTCTTTGTTATCATGCATGGAATCATCTCCTTGCATATCAAATTTCACATGCATAACCTCACGCACTTGAATATCATGATCTAATTTCATGTCAACAGGTGCATGCTTAACATCATCTACGATTGTTTTGCTCGCTCTTAGAATATAACCTTTTGCTTGATTAGCATCATTCATTTGTCATCCATCATTCTTATGTTCGGATTCAACATTTTGGTTATCAATATTTTCATTTGTATTGTTATGGTAATGCATCATCCTATCCACTCTTACATCATCATTAACATGCATGTTCTCATTTATTTGCATGTCATTCCTTACTTGCACCATATCATAATCATGATTATCTTTGTTCACATAACTATCATTATTCATAGAATGAGTCATTGACATATCCTCATTCTTATGAGTTAGATATTTATCTTGGATCTCTTTTGGCATATACAATGTGACATCATTCACATACATAATATTACCATAGAATCATCTATTGGCATATACTTATGACTTACCATTATGCTTATTTATAGCCTCATCATGGAAGACACTCACCAAGTCATAATATGCATTTGTATCAAGTTTCTATAGACATATATCACTACTAATGTGTTTTAAATCATTTTCCAAGTCTTAATGGGTATGATCACTTAAGAAGGTGTCTCGATCTTGATCCTCATGCATGTTTGCTTTTAATTCTTTGAGCACTTCATCTTTTGTCTCTATTTCATCATTTTTTACGCTTTTAGATACCTTTACATTAGAGTTGAGATCTTGTTTTAATTGATTTTCATTCTTTGAGTAGAAGGGATGATTCGCTTGGTATACTCTTTATTTTTCTTTATGGTTGGTTGGTTCATTTTGATTGTGTTCTACCTATCTCTTAGAATCTTTGTTCCTTCCATCTTTGGAGTGTGTGTATTTATAGAACTTAAACATATAATCATCCTAAAGTTTTCCATAGGATCTTGTGATCTTCAAGCTTTAGTAGTTATATCATTCAGACTTGCGGGCTATCTTGCCGTCTCAAAAGTTGAATCATCCATATTTGTAGATTTGTCGTGTACATCATCATAAGCATGTTAGTGTTGTCACTGCATAACTCCTTCATGTACAATTTGATTCTCATATGATTTGTGAGCTTCTATAGCATCCACAGTTGTTCAAATCCGAGGATTTTGTACATCTGTTTCCTTTGCATGAAGGTTATATGCTCTCTAATGATTAATTAATTTTTCCATTATGTGTTGCTTAATCTTCAGATATCTCCTCATTGCATCTTGGACAACCAACCAATCTTCTCTCATACACATTTCACAGTTTTATAGCTTGCATGAGTGAAAATGATTCCTCTTGGGTCTCAATATCTATCGCTCAAAGAGAAAATGAAACTTTCTTGTATCTTAGGCATCTCATGCCATGTTTGTACAAGTCTTGAAACTATTTGTAAAATTCTCTTTTGAGTTCCAAAGTCCGTTGATCTTTTGGTTTATCGATTCATCTTAAAAATAATTTACTCATCACTTTATCAACATCCCATAGCATGAATAGCTTGAGGAGCGCCACTCTGTATTATACCCAAGTTGTTTGTGTTTGTTGCATGATTTGATCACACATGTCAAATTAAAACACATAAAAAAAAAGTTTTCATAGATCTTTTTGTCTATAATCCATATGAGGCTAAAACCCAAAATATTTTTCCTCCATCGCATATTGTTTTAAAAAATATGCCACAAACCCTTTTATTTGATCAATCTCCGTATGTCAATATTGCAAACTCAAGACTTTATGAAACATCAAGAGAATAAGAGCTTCAAGATAAAATCTTGAAGATCAAGGAAAAACCTTCAAAGGAGGACCTTGAAAGGAATCCAAAACATAAGAACTTGGTAAGTTGCGATACTTCTGAATTAGTGAATCCCCTTGTAATAAAGAATCCATACGCTTTATGTAGGAAAAAAGCTTATGAATATATCAAGGAAGTTTGGCATTCACATATGAATAGAGATCTTACTATGAAGAGGTGAATGTAATATTATCTTGATATTATAGAGAATCATAACAGGACACAATTTTGTGTACGCCTTTTTTGGGTTTTTTATTTTTACTATCATAAGAGTGCTATACATGCATATAGTTTAAGTGTATTATCAAAGTACATGTAGGGTCCTATAAAGATTAAGAGGAGCAGAGGTACTTGAAAGCTACCTTAAGAAATTCATTTATAAATATTAAGAGGATCAGAAGTACTTCAAAGCTATCTTACAGAAATTCCTTTATTACCCTTATGAAGAGGTTGAATCATACCCTATCACAGGTGATGCAATTCGCCTACACCTTGAGTCCGACAATTTTCTATGCAAGAAAAACAAAATGTAGAAGTTCAGTATCACATTTTCATATAAAAGATAATTTGAATATATGAACATGCATGCATGCATGCATCATCTATGTACTAAAGATCAAGTTTCTAATATTTTGAAAATAGAAATAGATAGAACAAAGCTAAGCAATTTCAAGCTGTGCATTAGACTGAAGAAGTTTGGGTGAAAATAAGAAGGTAAGCCTTGAGGGGAAGTGTTTAAAGATTAAGCTCCAACATTGGGAGGCTTAGAAAATTGAATATTTCAAATCTAGAACTTGTATTACTTTTCATATGGATTTGCAGTGTTCTTAATTTGGTTGAAATCTCTCATAATCTTTGATGGTTGTCCCAGCTATTAAGTTTATTCACTAATGGGCTTTGAAAAACAACTCATTTTTGTGAGATTGCGTCACTGGTTAGTACAGAAACTGATTTTGATTATCTGTGTTGGAGGCCTTCATTCTCATAGCTTGAAAATCAAATTCAATGAGATAACTTGGATTCATTTCATCGTCGAGTTCAGCTTCCGCACTCAGTATACGTCTGTTAAATTCTTCACCATCTTTGAGTGAGATTTAAAACTGAAGGCAGCGGTAGACTCTCTGTAGTTCATGTAGGGGTTCACCATCGCCACTTTCATAGAAAAGATCTTTTTCTCTCAACTTTTTTCACTTCTCGAGCGTATAACTATGGTTTATGCAGACGATACCCAATGTACTAGATTGCAGTGGCTGCGGGTGACATCCTGTTCTTTTTGCGGATTCTCGAAACTTAATCCATTGTATTATGCTGGTAGGATGGATTCCAAAGCGCTTCGAACAAAACTCTCCTCACCTCGCTTAGTGAAAAACTAAGTTTTCTCTTGAAAAGAGGTCTGATCAGTTCAAATGAAACCTTGAACAAAGAATCTCCTTGTTGCTCGGGACTCGAAGGGTTCGAGAAGTCTGAGGAGCAGCAGTTTCCTAGAGAACTCTGAGTTTATCGATGGTTGAAGCGTGCGATGCAGAAGAAATGACGCTTCATATCCCATGATGGCTACCACATGAATTTAAATTGCTGGTTTTTGCTTTTCTTTTTGTTTTGCAGTACTCGAAGGTGTAAGGAGATCTCAAGAGACGCACTGTAGGATAATAGATTCTCCTGCAGGCTTTTCATACATACGTACCCTCCAGGACTGGCTTTCTGCGGATCACTATTATTGCAATAAGGGTATGGCTGGGTTTCCTAAGACGTTGTGATGGAGAAAACATAAGACTTCTCGGAAAGCGACTAGCTCCTCGTTGAGACCGGGATGGTTCGGAGCAGAAGATGTCGGGATATGAGCCGAAAAGACACAGACCAGAAAACCTGCACAGTAAGAGACATTGGTCAAGGACAGCTCATTCACATGGGTGTGTGTGTACCTTGATCCCAGTGTGAGTCAGACAAAAGTCTATCCGCAGACAGACATTGATGTGACGACGGCGATGGGATTGAAAGGTTTTTCTTCCAGAGAGAGAGAGGAACAAGAGGATGCAATATAGCTCACAACGGGGTCTATATAATAACCCGCATTGGAAGAAGTCGACAATCAAAAATGCAGCAAGCATTCTCGGCTAATACCTCCGACTCTATCACAGATTACTGTGATGCTTACGAGTTTATTGCAATTTGATTCTCTTAGCTGAGTTTCTTGCAATCGCGTCCCGAAGATGTAATTTTGTAGGTGCATCGGATATATGCAAGCTTTTCAAGCCCCGTCGGCTTAGTCCTTGGTGGCCTGTATCATCCAATGGAGGACATGCCTGTCGTAGCGGCCAATCACCCTGAGGCGAAAATACTCAGTCAGTAATAATCTTACTTCTCTCGCCTAAAAAGTTATATGTTACGTGCTGATCGTTACCGCAGCTTTTCTTTTGTTCCAACAATATTCGCACCATCCGAATCGTGTTTTCCATTTTGTTCTCTCTTTTCAGATTTTTCCATTCTACTCGCTACTTCTGTATGTGAGTGCCGTAGCCTTCTTGCTCATAATCATATGAGGATTTTGTGTTCTCTTCATTGCATCACTCTGATTCTGCGCCGAATTTGTCACGAGAAAGCATTGATCTGAGCTGCCTTTTGTAACTAACTGCTCAAATTACAATGCTTTCTCTGGGAAAAGAAAAGTTTTGCATCCTTATTACTTGGGGATTCGAGAAGAGCATCAAAGATATTTCTTACGTTTCAATTCATTGATGGTGAATGCATACGATGTAGAACTTACATTTTCTATTTCGTCATGGACATATCGTGGATCTGCAATTCCTGTGTTTCATTTTCTTGTTTGGTTCCCCCACCGGAACTCGAACAAGCCTTTCTGACGCACATACACCGTAGAATGAGAAGTTTTTATGCAGGAAATACTGATAACCCTAAACTTCCGAGCTGTTCAATTATTTAAATCTTTACCTTGAAGTAAGGAATTAGTCTGGTCGTCGAAACTGTTGTGACCTGAAACGCACCTGCGCCACGATAGCAAGGAGCGAGATTGTTCAGGGAGGGCCATTTCATATTCTGCGTGGTGCTTGAATTTAGTGCCAGATGGATATATGTCACGCTGCAGATTGCGATAGATATGGTTTTTGCAATGGAATTAGGTCTTTGTTTCCTGTGAGCTACGCCGGTAGAAACCGACGATTGCAATGCAACATTACATTCTTACTTACACCGTCGACTGTATCGCAAGCTTGCTTTTTAATCGCAGATCAATAACATAATTTCTGTCGTATCCTACTACTATCATCATGTCGGCGCACGGTTCACAAACGTCCTAGACTTTATGATCTATGCGTATAAATGACGGCAGGATTGAATATTAGATTTTTCATATGTTCTTAACGTTATTGCAGATTAACGACGTGTTCCTCAGGGACAAATAGCTACATGATTCCTGATGGATGCAAAAGGGCCTTGCAGATGAGAAAGATCGTTTTTCATGCGGCTTTTCCGACGTCAGGCTTCTAGTTGAATCTGCGTAACGACTGCATTGCGTCTTTCGTATGACAGTTAATGAAAAACGATTAAAAGCTCGTGCCTCATGAAGGAGCTCCCATCGGTCCAATCCAGGGTAACTGCGGGGAATGGTGTCGCTGCTGGTTCATGCACTAGCTTCTCTCGTTCGGTGCCAGAAACCTTCGGGGGTACTCATATTTCAAAAATTGTCCGAACGGGTGTTGAGCATGTGCTTGAAGCAGGAGCCACCTCCTTCACCTGTCTCACCTGTCTTGGACTGAAGGGAGCTCCTTCGCAAACTTCGTCTCATTCGGGGCTATGAATTTTCATGGTTATCGTGCTTCTCCTTTCTTCGATTCTTTTTTCTGTCGATGTCTTGACCAGAAACGGCATGCATATTCTTATCTTTTACTCTAGCAGACACATAAGGAGCGCTTTATTTCGCTTTTATTGACTGTTTCAGATGCTTCTAACGACCTTTCTTCTGTCAAAAGTAGCAACAAGGACAAATAAGTCGCTTTATGCAGCGGATCGATCAATAGTACAAGTATCGAACCTCCAACAACGCATCGTCATTCGTAACTCTTTTTCGGTAGATAATCATGGACTAGATCTCTTTACTATGAAGCGCTCTCATACTTCTGTAATTTAAATTTCATCGCCATGCTCCCTGGCATTGGAATCGTGCAGTGCTATGAGGATGTCCATATCCAGTGAAGAGTTATTCACAAGTAGATGTAACCGTTATTACATACGGTACTCACCGAGCTGCTTTCTTTTGGGTCTGTTGAGCACTTTCTCATGATGGCTTCTTTCTTACGATGGCTTCGCAGAATGAGACTAGTGTATGGTCACCTTAGAGTACATGATATGTTATTGCCTCAGAGTGGATGGTATCTGACTCTTAACTTTTAAGATGATCAAATCATCAAGCTATTCAATAGCGAAAGCGTCTCCCAAAAGTTAGGGCATGGCGAAAGTTATCGAATAGTAAAAGCCCAGAGTGCGTGCCGCCGGCCGTTGAACAGCGGTTTCACAGCACGTCTCTTGAGTGGGGGGTGTGGCTTGAACCCTCGTTGGACATTTCTGCGCATAGTCGGGCGGATGATCATTAGCCTTTGGGCAGTTTCAAAATTCGTTGGCTTTCTGAGTAACCATTACCCAGTCTTCGGGTTGTTCCGTTGGGTACCTTTGTATAAAGCCTTTGGGTCACTCAAAATCTTTTTTCTTTTTGCGTTGTCCCTTCCTACTACACTAGAGAGTTCTTGGGTTTTGTAATGTCGATTATGCCGGGCATGTAACCATTACTTTGAGTTTGCTTTCATTTGCAATTTTAATTAATTCAAGAACATTTTGAATCCGCTTTCAATTGTATTTTCAATTGATTCTTGAAGATTACGCTCTAGACTAAATTCTCTTAAAAAGAACAAAAAACACTTCACAAGTTTTCCTTCGATGATCTTGCACCATCCCTTACGCAATTCTTAAACTGCTATGTCCTCGGAAACATGAACAGTCAAGCTACGCTAACAAATATTTGTATTAGTTCCTGTAATCAAAATCATCTCCTCCTGAGAATATGAGGATATATATACAGAATTTGTCTTCTTTGCATCCAATGGCCAGGTTAAAAAAGAGTATTTACATATTTCTCAATCATTTTTATGCTTTCTGAGAAAAAAAGCATCTGCACCGAAAATTTGATAAAACCTATCATGCAAATGACATGCTCTATCATAATCTCTAGATGAAGGGAAATTTTGAAATGCATGCATGAATGTTATTATGACGTGGGCAACAATGAAACAGCTGCGCGGGATACATCTGTATTTGTATGCTGGCGTGTGCACGGAAACGTCTCTGCCATTTTCTGCAAACTTTGAAATTTTTGACCACGTTATGGTTTACGAAGTACAATGCAACTATTTTAAAACTAGTAGAAAAGAGTGATGTGAACTAAGCCACGAAAGTTTAGTGATCGCTTGCGTGTGCTTGTTTTTTAGGATTTCTATCCATGAAAAGTAAGGACTTCCTCGCATCCAGGAGAACATCTATAGAAGAATATGCTTTGCAAAACGCAAGGCAGTACTTTTTGTGTTGAATATTTCTCTTTAGTTGTACGTTTCAAGGGATTTTTTTGCATCGACAAAGTAACTGTTTAATACGAAATGCAGTCACCTTGACATCAGGCCGTGTTCTCTATTGAAAATGTAACGTTGCTCTCTCTCTCTCTCTCTCTCTCTACGAATGAGTATTTGATATGTCAAACTTTTGATGAAAATGCTAGATACCTTTCTCTTTTTCTCTTTCTGTCTCTATTCCGTTCTGAATGAATCCAAAAAACCACCTTTGATTTTTCAAAGATGCACCATAGCTATCCATCTCCCCTTCAGCTGCTTTGAAATTTCGAGTAACCTATCTTGCAGCTCAAGACATATATCTCTGTTTTTCCTGTAAACGGAACATAATCACAACGGTTAAGAATGGCTTTCCAATTGTATTGTTTGATTTATTCGAATAATCGAATATTTTCTTTCAATGAGTTCAGAAGTTTTGATAACAAAGAAGCGAGATGATAGATATTCCAACACATGCAATAGTCAAAACGGATGCCAAAGCATGTTCGTGCAGAGAATATACTAATTTGTAAACTCTACATTTAGTAAATTCATAAAATCTAATTAGGTAATGCTTCTAGATGCCATTACGATACTTTTGATACATATCGACGTCGAAGAGTTCGGACTTCTATCGAGTAATCTTCAAATGAGGTACTTTTGATAAGATTTTTCTTTCAATGACACAGTGCTTAGTGAATTGGTTTACACCGTTTCAATATAAGGCACCAGAGCGTCCTCAACAAGAATGACACTTGAGAAAATGGAATCGGAAGCAGAATTGTGGTTGAATAATATGCTTATAGCCTTGATGGATTTTAGCTACAAGTATTTTTTGTAACGTGCTTACGAGGTACTACTAAAATACCACTAATAGCATTGAATTTCTATGCTTTCTCTTTTGTTTATTGTTTTGAGATGTACGTAATATGTAGCAAAATGCAGGACTACATACATTGAATACACAAATCCATGCATACGTACATAGAGAAATACAACATACATTCATACACAGACAATATATAGGTTCATATGCATACACACACAAACACATACACACACACACACACACACATATATATATATATATATATATATATATATATATATATATATATATATATATATATATATATATATATATATATATATATATATATATATATATATTTTTTTTTTTTTTTTTTTTTTTAAATATACATTTTGCTGTTAATTTCAAGCGGATATCTGTCTCGTTACCATGAAATTTATTAAGCAGTTTATATTAAAATTGATGGAAATCGTTATTGCTTGGTATATATATCCATTTTCTTCAAGAAAGCACTCAATCGGTTGGGTATATACCCTTTGCCTTCCTATCGTGCATCTAATAGGTTCTCCCAGATTGAACTAACACAGTTTTGTAGATTTCAACTTGAAACATACTTTTTGCTGTTGATTTCAAGCGGATATCTGTCTCTTTACCATGAAGTTTGTTACGTGGTTTATATCAAAATTAGTGGAAATCGTATTCTTTCGACAAAAACATTTACTTAAAAAGAACAGATCACCTCATTTTGATGATTCCGTGTTCGGTGAATATAGTGTTGTCAGGAACGGATTAGAGACCGCCCCCATCTATGCAAATCTTTTCTAGCACGTTATCGTCTACGAAGTACAATTCAACCAGGTCAAAATGGTAGGAAAGAGTGGTGTGAACTAAGCCATGAAAGTTTAGTGATCGCTTGCGTGTGCTTATTTTTAAGGATCTCTATCCATGCAAAGTAACGATTTCCTCGCATGCAGGAAAACATGTATAGATGAATATGCTTTGCAGACGCAAGGCAGTACCTTTTTGCTCACTATTTCTCTTTAGTCCTACGTTTCTCCAGGCTTTTTTTTGCATCAGCAAAGTAAGTGTTTAATAGGAAATGCAGTCACCTTGACATCAGGGCATGTTGTCTATTGAAATTCACGGTGCTCTCTCTCTTTCTCTCTCTCTTTCTCTCTCTCTCTGTGTATTAATGTGTTGTTGACATGTCAAACTCTGGATCAAAATGCTAGATACCTTTCTCTTTCTCTCTTTGTGTCTCTATTCCTTTTCGTGTGAGCCAAAAAAAACAGGCAGCTTTTGTTTATCAATGGTCCACCATAGCTATCAACCTCTCCTTCAGCCGATTTGAATTTTGAGTAAGCCCTCTTGAACCTCAAGCCACTTATCTCTGTTTTTCCGTTAAATGGAACATAATCAGAGCAGTTAACAACGGTTTTCCAACTATAATATTTGATTTTTAACAATAACAGAACATTTTCTTAAACTGACGAGTTCAATATATTGATAGCAAAGAAGCGAGATAAAAAGATATTCAAATACATGCAATAGTCATAGCAAATGTCAAAGCACGTTTGCACAGACAATATAATAATTTGTCAACTCTCGTAAGTTGGACATTTAACGAATACAGAAATTTTAATTAGATAATGGTTCTAGATGCCATTCCAATACTATTCATACATATCGACATCGAAGAGTTCGGACTTGTATCGAGAAATCTTCAAATGACGTACCCTTAAACAACATAGAATTTTCCTTTTTTCCTTTCAGGAACACGATGTTTAGTGATTTGATTTGCACACTTTCAATATAAGACACTAGAACGTCCTCAAAGAGACTGACTCTTGAAAAACGGAATCGGAAGCAGAATTGTGGTCGAAGAATATGCTGATATCCTTGACGAACATCAGCTACTAATTTTAAGATGCGTCAAAACTTCTATTAAAATAACAGTGATAGCATTAAGATTCTATGTTTTCTCTTTTGTTTAATTCTGATAAGTAGGTACTACGTAGGTATATGCATGCCTACATACATTATACATTGAGTACACAAATCCATGAATACAAACATAGCGAAATACATAGGAACACACACACACACACACACACACACATATATATATATATATATATATATATATATATATATATATATATATATATATATA
>CM035407.1:163812747-163817747 GCA_020310875.1 Ceratopteris richardii
GAGTAGACCCAGTAGGAGATGGCTGCAAAGGTCTTGGTGGAGTCACAAAGCTAGGAGACATACCTCCTACGGGAGTAGCACCACCTGCACGAGTGAGACCGGTAGGAGTGACACCGGCGGGAGTGACGCCTGCGGGAGTGAGGCTAGCGAGAGTGAGGCCGGCAGGAGTAAGGCCGCCAGGAGTGAGGCCGGGAGGACTGCTACCACGAGCGATCCAATACTGTGATGCAGCGGCCATATACGTAGGAGGGATCTGAGAGATGAACTCCAAAAACTGCTCCTCTGTCATGGAATGTGGAGTGACTGGAGGACTGTCTCCCATCGTGCTCTGTAATAAAAGAACTCAAATAATTAGCATGCGATAAGAAAAATAATATAGGGAATAAACAAAAAAAAAACAAAAAATTAGTACTTACAAGTGTTTTATTCAAAAGTCCTCTAGTCTAGCATCCTCTTGAAGATCCGATGCATCGAGAATATCTATCTCTATATTGATGGCTTCTAAATCGCTTGCTATGCTGGTTTCCTCCTGATCATCGTCTATTGCTTCGTCTTCTAGAACAATGGCCTCTTCTTCAATGACCTCTTCTTCTCGAACAATGATCTCTTCCTCCTTAACTATCGAATGAATCTCTGAGTCCACTAGAGATGGACTTTCTTCTACATCTATGTTTTCAAAAATTTTGTCTACTACGTGGAGCGACTGGATTTTTTGAATCCCACAGTTGTTTCCAATCGCTATCTTTCATTTGGTGTTGCGCTTGTCGACCAATTTGTCCTTCACGTAAAACATGCCCATCAGGCAAATATCTATGATGTCCTTCATAGACAGTTTTACGTAGTGCTTTGGAATAGCGTGCTTCGAGTCGTGGTCCGCATAAAGGACAAGCATGGTAACCCAAAATCGATAAACCTGAACATTCACCATAACGAGGCCAATCATGCATTGTCCACATAAGTATGCCTTGCACTCGCACGTCTCGTCTTCTTATAGGTTGAGACATGTCACGCACAGTAATCCCATCCCATAAAATGCGCAGTTCTTCCACAAGTGGTGCAAGATATACATCCATGTTTTTCACCTTATACTTACCTTGTACAATAAGAGCTAATAATAAATGACCTTTCTTTGTGGCCAACCATGGTGGGATATTATAATTGACCAAACATACAGGCCATGTGCTCCATGAAGAACTGTGTAATCCAAATGGATTCACTCCATCCATAGCTAGGCCTAGACGTATGGCCCGAGGCTCACTAGCAAACTCTGGCCACTTACTATCTATGTGCTTCCAAGCATCAGAGTCAGTTGGCACTCGCATTACATTATCTGTAGACCTGCTCTTTGTATGCCATGACATTAACTCAGCTATAGATTTGCATCTAAACATGTTCTTAATTCGTGGAATGATAGGAAAGTGGCGAAGAACCTTTGCGGGGATTGCTTCACCTATAACGTCTTCTCTAAATCTGTTTGCTCCACACTTTGGACATACGTGGAGACGCTCATACTCATTCCGAAAGAGAATGCAATCATTCGGACAAGCATGAATTTTAGTATAATCCATTCCAATGGACTGTAAAAGTTTTTTCGCATCTCCACGTGTTGGAGGCATGTCATTGCCCTCTGGCAAAAATTGATCTTTAAGAAGCTTGCAATAAGCAATTAAAATGATATTAGTAAATGAAGTTATTATGATACAACAATGAAAGCCAATTTGTTCTCCACTTACCTAAACAATTCAGTGACACTACTATCTGACCATCCATAAATGGATTGCAGATTGAGCATCGCGAGTGAAGCATGTAGTACAAATATCTTTGCTCCATTGTAAAGTGGTAAACGAGCTAATCTTCACATGTTTTCATATTCTTCATCAACTTCTGATCGTGGAATTTCTATTGTGTCCATGAAACTCTCGACACCTTCTTCACCATCATGATCTTTGTCCATCTCATAAAAGGCTTCAAGCATCTCTTCCATATGTTCCTTCTGTGTAATATTATTAGTGCTTGCTTGTACGTCTAAGTCCTTTTTTGCTCTCTTTTGTCCATGAGAGGTTACCGGTGCAATGTCGTTTGGGTCCATCTACTCACTTGGGGGACCATGCGAATGATAGCGTAGGTTTTCCAGTCGACTCCTATCAAAGGATCCATACTCTCTAACATGTGCAGTACAAATCCGTCGTTTATGATAAATTTGATACTTGCACTGTGTGCAAGGACATGCCATTCTCTCTTCAGGATCCAAAGAAGCCATCTACTACAATATGGACATTTTAGAACATTTTAGAACATTTTTTTTTTATTAAACCTAAAAATCTAACTCTTAAAGACTTAAATCTGAAATACTAAACCTAAATACTTAAATACCTAAAAAAACTTAAAACCCTAATCTATATAGCTATCCTATTTTATCTATATATTCAGATTTTTTCTTGATTGGTCCTCTTAATTAAGTTATATGTATGCCTAAACCCTAAAACCCTAATTTTAAAGATCTATACCTAAATTATGTATATTTCTATACACATGTATATACATGTATATATGTATTATATGTGTATGTGTATGTGTGTATATATGTTATGTAGGTGTTAAAACCCTAAAACCCTAATCCAAATGACCTAGAACTAGAACATGTATATGTATGTATGCATGTGTATATGTATATATATGTGAATATAGATAGGTATATAAGTATGTGTGTTTGTGTATTGTATATATATTCACTCTAATTAAAATGATTAAATTTAAACCTATTTTTATAAATTTAATCATATATATTTTATTTTTTTATTTAAATGACTAGTTCTTATCATATTTTATTATCTATATAATTATCCTACCTTGTATATATATTTATTTATATATTCAGATTTTTTCCTTACTTAATCCTATTTTTATAGATCTAATTATAAATATTTAATTAAATTAGTTAAAATGCTAGTTCTTTTTATATTTATTTATGTATATAATTATCTTATTTTATATATATATTTATTTATATATTCACATTTTCTCCGTATGTAATCCTATTTTTATATATTTAATTTTATATATTTAATTTTATATATTTCATTATATATATTTAATTAAATTATTTAAAACACTAGTTCTTTAAATATTTATTTATGTATATAATTATCTTATTTTATATTCAGATTTTTTTCCTTACGTAATCCTATTTTTATATATTTAATTTTATATATTTAATTATAAATATTTAATTAAATTATTTAAAACACTAGCTCTTTTTATATTTATTTATGTATATAATTATCTTATTCTGTATATATTTATTTATATATTCAGATTTCTTTTCCTTACGTAATTGTATTTTTATATATTTAATTTTATATATTTAATTATAATATATTTAATTAAATTATTTAAAACACTAGTTCTTTTTATATTTATTTATGTATATAAGTATCTTATTTTATATATATATTTATTTATATATTCAGATTTTTTTTCCTTACGTAATCCTATTTTTATATATTTAATTTTATATATTTAATTATATATATTTAATTAAAACCCTAATCTTATAATTCAAGATCTGAAATACTAAACCCTAAAACCCTAATCTTAAATATCTAGACCTAAAATATGTATATTTCTGTATACATGTGTATATACATGTATATATGTATTACATGTGCATGTGTATGTATGCATATATCTTATGTAGGTGTTATAACCCTAAAACCCTAATCTTAAAGATTTAAATCTAAAATATGTATATTTTTGTATGCATGTGTATCTACATGTATGTATGTATTATATGTATATGTGTGTTTGTGTATATATGTTATCTATGTATTAAAATCCTAAAACCCTAATCAGAAAGACTTAGACTTAAATCTGAAATACTAAACCCTAAAACCCTAATCTTAAATATCTAGACCTAAAATATGTATATTTCTATATACATGTGTATATACATGTATATATGTATTATATGTGCATGTGTATGTGTGCATATATGTTATGTAGGTGTTATAACCCTAAAACCCTAATCTTAAAGATTTAAATCTAAAATATGTATATTTTTGTATGCATGTGTATCTACATGTATGTATGTATTATATGTATATGTGTGCTTGTGTATATATGTTATCTACGTATTGAAATCCTAAAACCCTAATCAGAAAGACTTAGACTTAAATCTGAAATAATAAACCCTAAAACCCTAATCTTAAATATCTAGACCTAAAATATGTATATTTCTGTATACATGTGTATATACATGTATATATGTATTATGTGTGCATGTGTATGTGTGCATATATGTTATGTAGGTGTTATAACCCTAAAACCCTAATCTTAAAGATTTAAATCTAAAATATGTATATTTTTGTATGCATGTGTATCTACATGTATGTATGTATTATATGTATATGTGTGCTTGTGTATATATGTTATCTACGTATTAAAATCCTAAAACCCTAATCAAAAAGTCTTAGACTTAAATCTGAAATACTAAACCCTAAAACCCTAATCTTAAATATCTAGACCTAAAATATGTATATTTCTGTATACATGTGTATATACATGTATATATGGATTATATGTGCATGTGTATGTGTGCATATATGTTATGTAGGTGTTAAAACCCTAAAACCCTAATCTTAAAGATTTAACCCTAAAACCATAGTCCTATTTTTATATATTTGATGTAAAAAAAAACTTCAAAATAAAATAAGGATTATATGTGTGTATGTATGCATGTGTGTATATATGTGTGTGTATGTATGCATGTGTACATGTGTGTGTGTATGTATACATGTGTATACATGTGTGTGTATGTGTATGTGTGTGTATGTAGGCATGCATGTGTGTGCATGTGTGTGTACATGTGTGTATGTATGCATGCATGTATGTGTATGTGTGTGTATGTGTATGCATGTGTATACATGTGTGTGTATGTATACATGCATGTGTGTATGTACGCATGTGTGTATATATGTGTGTATGCATGCATGCCGATATAT
>CM035407.1:163830247-163867747 GCA_020310875.1 Ceratopteris richardii
GAAAGGAGGACCCCGATTCTTGCAGTCATACAGAAATCAACATTTGAAGGCTCAAAAGGTGAATGCTTTAAGGGAAAGCTTGAGAAGGAGGCCTGAAGCTATCAAGATGATCAAAAGGAAATTCATTCAAAGTAAAGGTACACTTATTGCTCATAAAGCTTGAAGAATTTAATACACAGGTGAAGAAAGGATGGGAGATTCTCTTCAGATAGAGAAATTGGATAGACAAAACTATCCAGCTTGGTCAATGAGGATGGAATCTCATCTTATGAGCAAAGAACTGATAGGTTACATCACAAGTGAAGAATAAAAACCACAATTCAGAGATCCTAGTGTTCCAACTAGGGATGAACTCTTAGATTTGAAACTTGGATGAAGAAGGATGCTCAAGCAAGGAGCATTATCTACATGGGAGTTAATGATTACTTGCTACCTCATATTAGAGGACTTGAAAGTGCAAGTGACATATGGAATGCTTTGAAGGAGCATTTTCAAAATACTACAAAGTCAAGGAAGGCATCTTTGTGGGTAGAGTTTACCACATTCAAGAAGAAGAACTCTCAATCTATTTCTAATTATGTAACAAGGATGAAGGACATTACAAATGCATTAGGAGGAGTTGATGAAGATATTGAGGAGGATAAATTGGTAAGGCAAATTCTCACAGGTTTGAGAGGAGATGAAAAATGGAAGCCATTCATTTTGTCTACTAAATTGTCACTAGATCATTTCACTCCTCATTTAAATTAGTTGCTAGGACATATGCTACGTTTTGAGCAAGATGTCAAAGGTGATGATGATAAGAGTGCAGGTCAAGCAATGTATTCAAAGGATAAGAAGAAGAATAGCAAATGTAAACAACAACTAAATGAAGAAGAAGGTACAACTATCCAAGCCAACTTCCTAAGAGGAAGAGTAGGTGGAAAAGGTAGAGGAAGAGGCACAAGCAATAAAGATGGAGCCAAAGCTTGCTGGATTTGTGGTAAGAAAAATCATTTAGCTCATGATTGTTGGCATAATAATCAGAATAATGGAGGATATAATCAAAACTTTAATTCAAGAGGAAGAGTGGTAGAAACCAAAGAGGTAATTTCAGAGGTAGAGGTAGTAGAGGTTATTTTGGAAGAAATGCAGGTAGAGGATTTCAAAGTCAATCCTAGAACAATACCTACTACAATTATTGCTTCAGATCAGAAAGAAGATTCAACCTACTACATTGACTCAGGATGTAGCAATCAACTGAGTGGTAATATAACCTTGATGAGTGATTTGGAGAATAAGGTAACTAATCATGTAGTTCAAATAGGTGATAGTACAAAGCATAATGTGAAGTCAATTGGATCACTGAAGGCCAAGGATGGAAGTACTCTTCTGAGTAAGGTCTTGTATGTTCCTACAGTTCCAAAGAATCTGATAAGTATAGGGCAAATTGTTGAAAAAGGTTATGAAGTAAGGTTCACTAATGATGGAGTTTTTGTGGAAGACCCTAGCAATGCGTATAAACAAATTGTTTCAGGGAAGAAAGAAGGAAGGCTCTTGACATTGAAGATTCAAGGTAATGTTGGGCATACCTTGTTCACTTATGGAGGACATAAGATCTCTAAGTTAGATCTTTGGCACAAAAGGCTTGGAGATCTCAATGAAAGAGATATTAAGGATATGGTTAACAATGGTTCAGTTCTTGGTTTGCCTAATGTTGCAAGTCAACATATGACATACATATGTGAGGCATGTCAATTAGGTAAGCCTCATCAGCAATCATTTTCTAAGCATGGTTTCATGTATTCAGAGAAGCTTGAATTCATACACACAGATGTGTGGGGACCATCAAAGGATTCCAGTATTAATGGTTCAAGATATTATGTGATTTATGTTGATGATGCTACCAGGTGAATCACAGGTCAAAAGTTAAAGAGACTAAGGTCAAATGGAGGGGGAGAGTATTTCTCTAAGGTGTTTAGTGATTACTTATGGAATGCAGGTATAAAAAGGGAAATTACTTGTAGGCACTCTCCTCAACAAAATGGTGTAGCAGAAAGGAGAAATAGAACTCTTGTTGAGTTTGCAAGATCAAAGATGAAGGAGAAAAATTGTCCAAATTATTTGTGGGCCGAGGCTGTAAATACAGCTACATATTTGATTAATAGGTTACCATGTAAAGCTTTGCAGTGTATTGTTGGGAAAGATGGATGGATGATCCAGGAAACTGAGTAGGTATTGCTAAACCTGCTTTGTACCAGCCCTCTCTTGCTTTAGACTTGATTAGTAGACTTCCTTAGCTCTCCAATGACACCAAGAAATAGCCTATGTCCTTTGGAAATGATGTGTGCAATGATTGAATCGAAACAGATAACTTTGGAAGTCACAAATTCAAGAAAACCTTCTATTTTGGTCTTAATACCTGCTGAATGTTTTGCTCAGTGTGACCAGCACAGTAGCAATTGATAAACTTCCTTCTAGGGGTATTCAATTAACTTAGTAAGCTACCATTTTCAAGTGGAATGATGTAAAATGACAAACTATACTCAGAGAAATTAATTTAGCAAACTTAGCTATACCCCCAACTTTTTAGGACTGTAGTAGAAATAGACCAGTGAGCACCTCGATGACGATTTCTCTGAATCTGCTGAATGGAATATCTTCAATTTTTTATAGCATCTAGTAGATTTTAAGCTCAATCCAACAAGCTTTGAGTCACTGAATTTGGAGTAGTATTGACTGAGATATGCCCTTGACAAGTTGACAGGCTTTTGAGTAGACTAGCAGAGAACACACAGATGAATGATGTAAATGTATCTATTAGTTAGCACTTGTGTACAATCCCATTGGCATAGATAGCATTTCCTAATGGTGTAGAGAGGTGTAGGCTATGGTATAGTCCACACACACACTTAATTACAGAAGAATGAAGCTCGGGAGTGAAGTGATCTACCCGCGACTTTTCCAAGTACATTTTTATAGGAAACGTGCAAAAATTTGAATTCAAATTCAAATTTTAGCTTCCTATGATCAAGGTCCTGTAAGTTTGGAGATATTTTCTCAATCAAATAGGCTACTTTTTCCACCACTCACTTTGGTAGGTGATTACAAAAGATTCCAAGTCATTTTGACTTTTACAAATGAGATAAAGTGGTAATTAACCACTAGCATATGTTCCTATGGTTCTTCATGTATGTAGAGTCTTCATGATAACTTCCAAGCCAAATGTGTAGGCTTGTAATTTACACCAACAGCTCCCCCTCAAGCCAAACACTTTGTCTTAAGTCTTCATCCTCATTCTTCAAGTATATCCTGCAATCCAATCATAGATTTGAACCTGCAAAGTTTGGTCCCATCCAAAGCTTTAGTCAGCAAATCTGCACATTGCATGTTGGTTGACACATAGGTCAACTGAATATCTTTGCTTAGCAACTTCTCTCTCACATAATGATAATGAACTTCTATGTGTTCTGTTCTGGCATGATAGATAGGATTAGCTGCAAGGTGGAGAGAACTTGTATTATCTCCAAAGATAATTGGAGGCCTAGTATATAAGCCCAATTCTGTGTACAAAAGCTTAACCCAAATTGCTTCTTGAGTGGCATTAGCTAGCCCTCTATATTCTGCTTCTGTAGAAGACAATGCAACAGTTGGTTGCTTCTTTGCAGACCATGAAATTGGTTTGTCACCTGCAAAAGAAATGTATCGTGAAGTGCTTCTCCTATCATCCTTGCATCCTGCCCAATCTGCATCTGAATAAACTTTTATATCAATGTCTGAAGTGTAAGGAAAGTACAAACCATGGTTCTATGTACCCTTGAGATACTTCAAGATTCTTTTGGCAGCCTCTAAGTGAGGTATCCTTGGCTTGTGCATAAATTGACTTAGCACACTAACTCCATATGCAATATCAATTCTTGTAAGAGTAGCATAGTTCAAGCTACCTACCATACTTTGATAACCTGTAATGTCTTGGACTTCATCACCTTCATGGGCACTTAGCTTTAGATTCACCTCCATTGGAGTGCTTGTTGCTTTAGAATCCTGCAATTGAAATTTCTTCAACATATCTTGTACATACTTCTTCTGAGTAATGTATATTCCTGAATTAGTGTAAACTAATTCAAGTCCCAAAAAATACTTCAATAATCCAAGATCATTGATCTTGAATTCCTTCATCATCTGGATTTTGATGCTTCTGATTCCATTGAGATCATTACCTGTAATGATGATGTCATCAACATAGACACAGAGATAGATTACCGCTCAATTACTTCTCTTAATGAACAGAGAAGTGTCAGCCTTACTCATGACAAAACCTTGGTCTTGGAGGTATGTAGTTAGCCTGTAATTCCATGCCCTAGGTGTCTGCTTCAATCCATATAAAGCCTTCTTTAATTTGCAAACATAAGTTACGTTCTTAGGGTCTTCATAACCAGGAGGTTGTGACATATAAACCTCTTCTGAAATCCATCCATTCAAGAAAGCATTCTTGACATCCAATTGGTACATGTTCCAATTCTTTGATGCAGCCACACTAACCAACACTCTAATTGTTGGCATCTTGGCCACAGGAGAAAATGTCTCTTCATAGTCAATGCCTTGGGTTTGTGCAAAACCCTTGGCTACCAATCTGGCCTTGTACCTGTTAATTGTGCCATCAGAATTTCTTTTCAATTTATAGATCCATCTGGATCCTATTACCTTCATGGAGTCCTTCTTGGGTACTAACTCCCATGTATCACTCTCCTTGAGTGCTTCAATCTCCTCATCCATAGCTTCTTTCCATTCTGATTTGGTGATTGCTTCTTCATATGAACCTGGTTCTTCATTTGACAAATCCTTTGCAAGATAAATTGAATGTTTAGTAACAAGAGATGTATCATACCGATATCTGTGAAGAGAGATGGTGGATGCAATCCAAAGATGAGTAGGTGCTGCTACAACCAGCTTCACACCAGCCAACTGAGACTTCAGAGTTGATTAGTAGACCCTTTAAGCTTCCTAAATCCACCAAAATATCAACCAAGTACTTTAGAACATGTATCCCAAAAGTTTAAGTCAAGACAGACTAGTTGCGAAATGACTAGCTCCCAAAACTTGCTATTTTTGGACATACACCTGCTAGAAAAAATGAACAGTGCTCTCAACTTGGTAAGAATTTGAAAAATTCCTTTTGGTCATAGCAAATAGACTTAGCAAGCTTCCCAATCCAAGTTAAAACACTTCAAATGATGGACTGAGCACTGAGAACAAGTTTCATCAATTTCTGGAACATGCCCACCATTCTCGGGGCTCTGTAGAGATAGACCAGTGAGCAGTAACTTGCAGATATCTTTAGAACTGTTAATTTAATGACCTTGAAAATAAATAATAGAAAGTAGACAGTATGAGCTATTCAACGCAAGTTAAATCACTGAAAAAGGATCAGTAGAACACGAGATATGACCTTCGGAAGGTACTGCTCTGAGTGAGTATAGCAAAGAACAAAACAGAGAAGTAAATGATGATAAATGTATAGATTCACATATGATTACAACCACATTGGCAATGAATCTTTGCACAATGGGAGTAGAATGATAGAGCTATGGAGTAAGCTCTTCAATCTCTACAAAATGACATGAAGTGGTCACGTACAAGGCTTGCTAATCACCTCTTCCTTCTTGCTCTTTTTATAGCTATTCTTGGAGGGAGTTTTGAATTCGAATTCGAATGGCTCCACCTAAAAGTGATCCCCAAAGTTAGGAGAGATTCCCTCAGCTCTAAATTTCGTGGTTTTAGGTAGTTAGAGCCACAAATTAGCTTTTACATCATGGATGAGGTAAGCCATCCTTTTCCTTTTTTCTTTTTCCATTTACAAGAGATAAAATGTACTCTTTTACAAGAGGTGTTCACATGACTACTCATGTGACTTACAAATGAGGATGATATCAAATATATCAAGCATGTAGGATTGGGTAAAATGCACCAACAGCTCCCCCTCAAGCCTAACATGCTTGGCCTTCAAATAAGTCTTCAATTGTCCTTGATTTCCTGCAAGCCAATCATCAACTTGAATCTACTTAATTTTGTACCATCAAGAGCTTTAGTCAACATGTCCGCATATTGCATATCTATAGAGACATAGGATAGTTGAATATCCTTACTCATTAGCTTCTCCCTTACGTAATGGTAGTGGACTTCAATATGCTTGGTTCTAGCATGGTATACCGGATTAGCTGCTAGATGTAGTGAGCTTGTGTTTTCACCAAAAATATGAGGTGTTGAAGAATGAAGTCCAAGATCTGTGTACAAAGACTTTAACCACATGATTTCTTGAGTTGCATTAGCCAAACCTCTATATTCTGCTTCAGTAGAAGATAATGCCACGGTTGGTTGCTTCTTCGATGACCAAGAAATGATTTTTGAACTTGCAAACGATATATATCCGGATGTGCTTCTTCTATCATCTCTAGATCCGGCCCAATCTGCAACTGAGGAGACCTTTAGCTCAATATCTGAAGTAAATGAATAAAACAAACCTTCATTCATGGTCCCCTTTAGGTACTTGAGGACTCTCTTGGCCGCTTCCATATGTGGTCTTCTCAGCTTATGCATAAACTAACTCAATATGCTAACACTATAGCATATATCCACCCTTGTGAGAGTTGCATAATTCAAACTTCCAACCAAGCTTTGATAGCTTGTGATGTCTTCAATTGGCTCTCCTTCATAAGCACTAAGCTTATGATTTTGCTCCATAGGTGTACCTGCACACTTGGTATTTTCCATCTTGAACTTGACGAGCATGTCATGGACATACTTCCTTTGTGTGATGTATATACCTGAATCTCTGTAGATCAACTCCAATCCAAGAAAATAAGTGAGTGGTCCGAGGTCACTTATTTTGAACTCCTCCTTCATTTGACTCTTTACCTGTTTGATTCCTTCAAGATCATTGTCTGTGATAATAATATCATCAACATACACACATAAATAGATCACTTCAGATCCATTCCTCTTTATGAACAAAGAGGTATCCGCGTTGCTAGCTTTGAATCTTTGGTCCTGCAAATAAGTCACCAATCTGAAATTCCAAGCTCTTGGAGCTTGCTTCAATCCATACAAAGCTTTCTTTAGTTTGCATACATAGTTAGGATGATGTGCATCCTCATATCCAGGAGGTTGTGCCATATACACTTCCTTAGAAATCCATCCATTCAAGAAAGCATTCTTTACATCAAGTTGATAAAGATTCCAATTTCTAGATGCAGCAAGACTAATGAGAACCCTAATTGTAGGCATTTTTGCAACAGGAGAGAAAGTCTCCTCATAATCAATACCATGGGTTTGAGCAAACCCTTTAGCAACTAACCTTGCTTTGTGTCTATTTATACTTCCATCTCGATTCCTCTTGATTTTGTATATCCATCGAGATCCGATTATCTTCATAGATGGCTTGTTAGGTACAAGCTCCCAAGTGTCATTCTCCTTCAAGGCTTCCATTTCTTCATCCATTGCATCTCTCCAAGCTTTCTTGCTTTGTGCTTCTTCAAATGTGGTAGGTTCTTCATTGGTTGAATCCTTTGCAATGTAGATTGAGTGCTTGGTGACCAAAGAAGTATCATAACCAAACCTCTCTGGTTCCTTCTTCTCCCTCGAAGACCTTCTAAGTGGTTGATGTGAGCTCTCAGGTCCATATGTAGCATCCTGCATCTTTGTTCTTCCATAGTTTTAGTCTTTCCATAGTTTTAGCATCCTGCATCTTTGCTTTTCCTTTGTTCTTCCATAGTTTTAGTCTTTCCAAGTCTTCTAGGTCAATCTCCAAATCACTTTCTTCAATCTGCTTTGGCTCCTTTGGTTGAAGTGATGGAAAATCTTCATCCAAGTCATAAGGCAGCTTCACTTTCCTGTCATCATCAAACCATGATTTGTTTTCATCAAAAATTACATCTCTACTCACAAAAAATCCTTTATTGGTTGGATTGTACAATCTATATCCTTTTTGGTTTTGATCATAACCAATGAATACACACTTCTCTACCTTGGGATCCAATTTCCTTCTTACTTGAGAAGGAATGTGAGCATAGGCTAAGCATCCAAAGATTTTGCAATGCTCTAGACTAGGTCTTCTTCCATTCCACACTTCATATGGAGTGGTTCCATCTAGTGACTTAGATGGAGGTCTATTTATGAGATATGTGGCTGTCGACATAGCCTCTGCCCATAGGTAGTTCGGCAATCCCTTTTCGTTGAGCATGGACCTTGCAGCTTCGACAATAGCTATGTTCCTCCTCTCTGCTACACCATTGAGTTCGGGTGTATACCTTGTAGTGACTTCCCTTTTAATGCCTCTTTCATGCAAGAAGGCATCAAATTCAGAAGAGAAGTATTCTCCTCCACCATCTGATCTGAGTCGTTTCAAAGTCCTACCTGTTTGTTTTTCAACAAGAGCAATATACTTCTTAAAGAAATTAAACAATTAAACACTTCATCCTTGTGCTTCATGAAAAATAGAATGGTCCACCTGCTATAATCATCTATGAAAGACACATAATATCTTGAGTCTGATATAGATGGCTCCTTACTTGGACCCCACACATCTGTGTGCACTAGATCCAAAGGATTTTGATACATATATCCTTTCTTATTGAAAGGTTGTCTATGAGCCTTGCCGAGTTGACAAGCTTCACACTTATAAATCATGTGTTGCCTTGTGATATTAGGCAAACCAAGTACACTTTGGTCCCTGCAAATTTGTTTGAGTGCCCTCTCACCAATGTGAGCAAGCCTCTTGTGCCATATCTCCAACTCTGTTAGAGTTTGAGATCCATAGCTAAACAAAGCTATGTTCTTTGTATCGTCCACTTCAAAAGTGAAAAGCCTTCCTGTCTTTTCTCCTTTGGCAATCCTTCAAAAGCCTTGCCTTGGGTCTTCAACATATGCTCCAAATCGATTGCATCTAACCTGCAATCCTTTTTCAACAATCTGTCCAACACTTCTTAAATTTTTGGTAATTGTAGGGACATACAAGACTTTGCTTAAGAGGTTCATATTCCCATCTGATGTCTTCACATTACCTATCTTCTCCACTGAGTGCTTTGTGTCATCTCCTGTCTACACTTCATGCTTGTTATGAGGATCTTCCAAATCAGAAAGTAAAGCCACATTTCCTGCTACATGGTTCGAGCATCCCGAATCAATGTAAAATATGTGATCATCATCCTTACCCTTCTTCACTGATAGATTCATAATCATATTTATTGCAGTCTCTTCTTCCTCTATGGCCACTTTGATAGTTGTTGTTGTTGTAATTGTTGTTGTAGTAGTTGTTGTTGTTGTAGCCTCCATTGTATCTGCCTCTATTTGATCCATAGCCACCTCTATTGAATCCTCTTCCTCTTGAGTTCCTTGGATTCTTGAAACATTCTCCAGTAGTATGGTTAGATAAGCCACATATGTTGCAAGGTTGAGATGATTGGAATCTCCCCCTGCCTTGCTTTCCACCTCTGCCTCTTCCTCTAGCTCTTCCTCTATCTGCAAAGTTTGCTTGGAAAGAGCTTCCTTCATCTTCATTCTTCCTATTCTTTGACTTGTCCTTGACCTTAGCTTTATCAGAATATAAGACAGAAGTTTGATTACCTCTCGAGGACTCACCACCTTTGCTAATCTTTGCTTCATGAGTGAAGAGTTGGCCCATGAGTGTGTTGAGGTCGGGTACATGCATATCCATGTATAAATCCATGGCTGTTGTGAATGACTCCCACTTGTCGTCTGCTTTGATTCCACTCATGATTTGTCTTATGATTTGCTCCTCTTCAATTACCTCTCCAATGCTTCCAAGTTGGTCGGAAATCTCCTTCATCTTTGTGACATAATCAGTCACATTTTGCTTCGGGCTTTTCTTCATTGTTGTGAACTCCATCCACAATTGGTTCTTCCTTGCTCGAGTGTTGGAAGAGAAGAAAGAAGCAAGTGCATTCCAGGTCTCTCTTGATGTCTTGCATCCCTTGACATGAGGTAAAAGAAAATCAAAGACTGAGTTTAGAATATAGGACCTTGCAAGTGCATCCTTCGAACACCAATTCGAAAGTCCTTCCACTTCTTCATGTGATGGTTGCCCTTTGTTCCTCATGGTTGGCATTGCTTCATCTCCGGATATGAATCCATATAGATTCCTCCCTTGAAGGTAAGCCTCCATCCTTAGAGACCATGCCGGTTAGTTTTTTCGATCCAATTTGTCAATTGTTGATGGAAATCCATCTCCCATGTTGCTTGACTATGCTCTGATACCACTGTGAAGAGAGATGGTGGATGCAATCCAAAGATGAGTAGGTACTGCTACAACCAGCTTCACACCAGCCAACTGAGACTTCAGAGTTGATTAGTAGACCCTTTAAGCTTCCTAAATCCACCAAAATATCAGCCAAGTACTTTGGAACATGTATCCCAAAAGTTTAAGTCAAGACAGACTAGTTGCGAAATGACTAGCTCCCAAAACTTGCTATTTTTGGACATACACCTGCTGGAAAAAATGAACAGTGCTCTCAACCTAGTAAGAATTTGAAAAATTCATTTTGGGCATAGCAAATAGACTTAGCAAGCTTCCCAATCCAACTTAAAACACTTCAAATGATGGTCTGAGCACTGAGAACAAGTTTCATCAATTTCTGGAACATGCCCACCATTCTCGGGGCTCTATAGAGATAGACCAGTGAGCAGTAAATTGCAGATATCTTCCAAACTATTAATTCAATGACCTTGAAAATTTGTAGATAGAAAGTAGACAGTATGAGCTATTCAACGCAAATTAAATCACTGAAAAACAAGCAGTAGAACTCGAGATATGACCTTCTGAAGGTACTGCTCTGAGTGAGTATAGCAGAGAACAAAACAGAGAAGTAAATGATGATAAATGTATAGATTCACATATGATTACAACCACATTGGCAATGAATCTTTGCACAATGGGAGTAGAATGATAGAGCTATGGAGTAAGCTCTTCAATCTCTACAAAATGACATGAAGTGGTCACGTACAAGGCTTGCTAATCGCCTCTTCCTTCTTGCTCTTTTTATAGCTATTCTTGGAGGGAGTTTTGAATTCGAATTCGAATGGCTCCACCTAAAAGTGATCCCCAAAGTTAGGAGAGATTCCCTCAGCTCAAAATTTTGTGGTTTTAGGTAGTTAGAGCCACGAATTTGCTTTTACATCATGGATGAGGTAAGCCATCCTTTTCCTTTTTTCTTTTTCCATTTACAAGAGATAAAATGTACTCTTTTACAAGAGGTGTTCACATGACTACTCATGTGAATTACAAATGATGATGATATCAAATATATCAAGCACGTAGGATTGGGTAAAATGCACCAAAAATATCTAATAGGTTTTTTGCTTTCTCTTTGAGACCTTCTGATTGATTGAGTTGAAGATTTTGGTATGTCCTCAAGCTTCTTCATCTTCATTTTGCCTTTGGACTTCCATGCCTTGAACTCTTCAAGGTTGATTGTATCTATATCATCTGAACTTGACTCTCCATTCTGAGTAGGTTCCTCCTTTGTAAGTTTTGAAAATTCTTCTTCCAAATCATAGGGTAGTTTGACTTTCCTGCATTCATTCTCATACCAAGAATCATTCTCATCAAAGACCACATCTCTGCTTACCATAAATCCCTTATTGGTAGGGTTATAAAACCTGTAACCTTTTTTATTTAAATCATATCCAATGAAAATAAATTTTTCAGCCTTGGGATCTAGCTTTCCTCTTACCTCTGAAGGAATGTGTACATATGCTACATTCCCGAAAATTTTGCAGTGATCCAATGATGGTCTCTTACCATGCCATGCTTCATTTGGTGTCATACCATCAAGTGACTTTGATGGTAACCTGTTTATGAGATAGGTAGCAGTAGAAACACTCTCTGCCCATAGATAGTTAGGTAATTTCTTCTCATTAAGCATAGATCTAGCTGTCTCAACAATTAACCTATTTCTTCTTTCAACTACCCCATTCTGTTCAGGAGATTACCTTGTGAATATTTCCCTTTTGATGCCTCTGTCCTGCAAGAAGTCCTCAATTTCATTGGAGAAGTACTCACCTCCTCCATCTGACCTTAGCCTGATCAAATTCCTTCCTGTCTGATTTTCAACTAGTGCAAGATATTTCTTAAAACAATTAAATACCTCATCCTTGTGCTTCATAAAGTATTATACAGTCCATCTGCTATAATCATCAATAAAAGACACATAGTACCTTGAACGTGAGACTGAGGGGTCTTTGCTAGGTCCCCATACATCTGTGTGTACAAGCTCTAGATAGTCTTCATGCATATATCCTTTCTTGGAGAAGGTAACCTGTGAGACTTACTAAATTGACAAGCACCACACTTGTAAATCATATGTTGCTTGGATACATTAGGTATCCCAAGCACACATTGGTCCCTGCACATTTTCTTCAAGGTCCTTTCTCCTATGTGCCCTAATCTCTTGTGCCAAATCTCAAGCTCTGAAAGTGTTTGATCTTTATAACTGTATAATGCAATGTTCTTTTGTATCTTCCAACTCAAAAGTGAAAAGTCTACCTGATTTTTCTCCTTTATCTATCCTTTTGAATCCATGTCTTGGGTCCTCCACATATGCTCCATATTGATTGAATCTGACCTGCAACCCTTTCTCTACAATCTGACCAACACTCATTAAGTTCTTTGTAAAGGTTGGTACATAGAGTACCCTGCTTAACAAATTCTGATTACCATCACAAGTCTTCACATTTCCAACTTTAACTACAGAATTCTTTGCATCATCACTTGTTTGGACTTGGTGTTTACCTTTTGGTTCCTCAAGATCAGAGAGTAGTGCAACATTACCAGCCACATGATTTGAACACCCTGAATCAATATAAAATAAGTGATCATCATTTGTACCTGACTTTGAAGTCATGTTCATGATCAAGAGAGAGTCATCCTGCTCCTCTGTGTAGTTGTTGTAGTCCTTTCTATTTCTGAATCCTCCTTGGTAGTTGCCATTGTAATTGTTGTTGTAGTTGTTTTAATTGTTGTTGTGGCCTTGGTGTTGGTTGAACCTTCCTCTAGATTGTGAGTATCCACCTCTTTGGTAGCCTCTTCCTTTTTTATTTTTGTAATTCCTGTAACACTCATCTGTGGTGTGATTTAATAAACCACAAATGTTACATGGTGATGAGTTATAGGGTCTCCCCCTACCTTGCTTACCTCCTCTACCCCTTCCTCTTGAAGATCTACCTGTCCCTGCATAGTTGGCTTGGGATGTACAGCCTTCATCTTCCACCTTCTTATTCTTGCCTTTATCCTTAGATTTCTTATCAGTGTATAGGGCAGAAGAGTTGTTACCTTTGGATGTATCTCCACTCTTGGTGAGCTTTGCTTCATGTGTAAATAGTTGTCCCATGAGAGTTGTAAGATCTGGAGTGTGCATGTCCATGTAGAGATCCATTGCAGTGGTGAAGCTTTCCCACTTGTCATCAGCCTTGATTCCATTGATTACCTACCTTACAATTTGTTCTTCTTCAATCTCTTCTCCTATGCTTGCTAACTGATCTGCAACATTATTGATCTTGGTCACAAATTTTGAAACAGCTTGCTTAGGTTGCTTCCTTAGTGTTGTGAATTCAATCCACAACTGATTTTTCCTAGCCCTTGTGTTGGAAGAAAAATATGATGACAAGGTTTCCCAAGTCTCTTGGGAAGTCTTACAATTTTTGATATGAGGTAAAAGAAAGTCAGATATAGAGTTGAGTAAATAAGACCTTGCCAATGCATCCCTTGCACACCATGTGTTGAGTTTTTCTTGTTCCTCCATGGTTGGCAAACCTCTTGCTTTGAATGAGGGCAATTCCTCATCTCCTGAGATGTATCCATAGAGACTCCTTCCTTGTAAGTAAGTCTTCATCCTTAGAGACCAAGCTTGATAATTGTTCCTGTCCAATTTGTGAATAAATGAAGGAAAACCATTTCCCATTTTACCTTATTTGCTCTGATACCACTGTTGGGAAAGATGGATAGATGATCCAGGAAACTGAGTAGGTACTACTAAACCTGCTTTGTACCAGCCCTCTCTTGGTTTAGACTTGATTAGTAGACTTCCTTAGCTTTCCAATGACATCAAGAAATGGCCTATGTCCTTTGGAAATGATGTGTGCAATGATTGAATCAAAACAGATAACTTTGGAAGTCACAAATTCAAGAAAACCTTCTATTTTGATCTTGACACGTGCTGAATGTTTTGCTCAATGTGACCAGCACAGTAGAAATTGATAAAATTCCTTCTAGGGGTATTCAATTAGCTTAGTAAGCTACCATTTTCAAGTGGAATGATGTAAAATGACAAACTATACTCAGAGAAATTAATTTAGCAAACTTAGCTATACCCCCGACTTTTTAGGACTGTAGCAAAAATAGACCAGTGAGCACCTCGACATCGATTTCTCTTAATCTACTGAATTGAATGTCTTAAATTTTTGACAGCGTCTAGTAGATTTCAAGCTGAATCCAACAAGCCTTGAATCACTGAATTTGGAGTAGTATTGACTGAGATATGCCCTTGACAAGTTGACAGACTTTTGAGTAGACTAGCAGAGAACACAAAGATGAATGATGTAAATGTATCTATTAGTTAGCACTTGTGTACAATCCCATTGACATAGATAGCATTGCCTAATGATGTAGAGAGGTGTAGGCTATGGTATAGTCCTCACACACACTCAATTACACAAGAATGAAGCTCGGGAGTGAAGTGATCTACCCGCGACTTTTCAAAGTACATTTTTATAGGATATGTGCAAAAATGTGAATTCAAATTCAAATTTTAGCTTCCTATGATCAAGGTCCTAAAAGTTTGGAGATATTCTCTCAATCAAATAGGCTACTTTTTCCACGACTCACTTTGGTAGGTGATTACAAAAGATTCCAAGTCATTTTGACTTTTACAAATGAGATAAAGTAGTAATTAACCACAAGCATATGTTCCTATGGTTCTTCATGTATGTAAAGTCTTCATGATAACTTCCAAGCCAAATGTGTAGGCTTGTAATTTACACCAACAACTCCCCCTCAAGCCAAACACTTTGGCTTAAGTTTTCATCGTCATTCTTCAAGTATATCTTGCAATCCAATCATAGATTTGAACCTGCAAAGTTTGGTCCCATCCAAAGCTTTAGTCAGCAAATCTGCACATTGCATGTTGGTTGACACATAGGTCAACTGAATATCTTTGCTTAGCAACTTCTCTCTCACATAATGATAATGAACTTCTATGTGTTTTGTTCTGGCATGATAGATAGGATTAGCTCCAAGGTGGAGAGAACTTGTATTATCTCCAAAGATAATTGGAGGCCTAGTATATAAGCCCAATTCTATGTACAAAATCTTAATGCAAATTGCTTCTTGAGTGGCATTAGCTAGCCCTCTATATTCTACTTCTGTAGAAGACAATGCAACAGTTGATTGCTTCTTTGCAGACCATGAAATTGGTTTGTCACCTGCAAAAGAAATGTATCCTGAAGTGCTTCTCCTATCATCCTTGCATCCTGCCCAATCTGCATCTGAATAAACTTTTATATCAATGTCTGAAGTGTAAGGAAAGTACAAACCATGGTTCTGTGTACCCTTGATATACTTCAAGATTCTTTTGGCAGCCTCTAAGTGAGGTATCCTTGGCTTGTGCATAAATTGACTTAGCACACTAACTCCATATGCAATATCAATTCTTGTAAGAGTAGCATAGTTCAAGCTACCTACCATACTTTGATAACCTGTAATGTCTTGGACTTCATCACCTTCATGGGCACTTAGCTTTAGATTCACCTCCATTGGAGTGCTTGTTCCTTTAGCATCCTGCAATTGAAATTTCTTCAACATATCTTGTACATACTTCTTCTGAGTAATGTATATTCCTGAATTAGTGTAAACTAATTCAAGTCCCAAAAAATACTTCAATAATCCAAAATCATTGATCTTGAATTCCTTCATCAACTGGCTTTTGATGCTTCTAATTCCATTGACATCATTACCTGTAATGATGATGTCATCAACATAGACACAGAGATAGATTACCTCTGAATTTCGTCTCTTAATGAACAGAGAAGTGTCAGCCTTACTCATGACAAAACCTTGGTCTTGGAGGTATGTAGTTAGCCTGTAATTCCATGCCCTAGGTGCCTGCTTCAATCCATATAAAGCCTTCTTTAATTTGCAAACATAAGTTACCTTCTTAGGGTCTTCATAACCAGGAGGTTGTGACATATAAACCTCTTCTGAAATCCATCCATTCAAGAAAGCATTCTTGACATCCAATTGGTACATGTTCCAATTCTTTGATGCAGCCACACTAACCAACACTCTAATTGTTGGCATCTTGGCCACACGAGAAAATGTCTCTTCATAGTCAATGCCTTGGGTTTGTGCAAAACCCTTGGCTACCAATCTGGCCTTGTACCTGTTAATTGTGCCATCAGAATTTCTTTTCAATTTATAGATCCATTTGGATCCTATTACCTTCATGGAGTCCTTCTTGGGTACTAACTCCCATGTATCACTCTTCTTGAGTGCTTCAATCTCCTCATCCATAGCTTCTTTCCATTCTGATTTGGTGATTGCTTCTTCATATGAACCTGGTTCTTCATTTGAGAAATCCTTTGCAAGATAAATTGAATGTTTAGTAACAAGAGATGTATCATACCCATATCTAATAGGTTTTTTGCTTTCTCTTTGAGACTTTCTGATTGATTGAGTTGAAGATTCTGGTATGTCCTCAAGCTTCTTCATCTTCATTTTGCCTTTGGACTTCCATGCCTTGAACTCTTCAAGGTTGATTGTATCTTCATCATCTGAACTTGACTCTCCATTCTGAGTAGGTTCCTCCTTTGTAAGTTTTGGAAATTCTGCTTCCAAATCATAGGGTAGTTTGACTTTCCTGCATTCATTCTCATACCAAGAATCATTCTCATCAAAGATCACATCTCTGCTTACCATAAATCCCTTATTGGTAGGGTTATAAAACCTATAACCTTTTTTATTTAAATCATATCCAATGAAAATACATTTTCAGCCTTGGGATCTAGCTTTCCTCTTACGTGTGAAGGAATGTGTACATATGCTACACACCCAAAAATTTTGCAGTGATCCAATGATGGTCTCTTACCATGCCATGCTTCATATGGTGTCATACCATCAAGTGACTTTGATGGTAACCTGTTTATGAGATAGGTGGAAGTAGAAACACTCTCTGCCCATAGATAGTTAGGTAATTTCTTCTCATTAAGCATAGATCTAGCTATCTCAACAATTAACCTATTTCTTCTTTCAGCTACCCCATTCTGTTCAGGAGAGTACCTTGTGGTTATTTCCCTTTTGATGCCTCTGTCCTGCAAGAAGTCCTCAAATCCATTGGAGAAGTACTCACCTCCTCCATCTGACCTTAGCCTCATCAAATTCCTTCCTGTCTGATTTTCAACTAGTGCAAGATATTTATTAAAACAATTAAATACCTCATCCTTGTGCTTCATAAAGTATAATATACAGTCCATCTGCTATAATCATCAATAAAAGACACATAGTAACTTGAACCTGAGACTGAGGGGTCTTTGCTAGGTCCCCATACATCTCTGTGTACAAGCTCTAGATAGTCTTCATGCATATATCCTTCCTTGGAGAAGGGTAACCAGTGAGACTTACCAAATTGACAAGCACCACACTTGTAAATCATATGTTGGTTGGATACATTAGGTATCCCAAGCACACATTGGTCCCTGCACATTTGCTTCAAGGTCCTTTCTCCTATGTGCCCTAATCTCTTGTGCCAAATGTCAAGCTCTGAAAGTGTTTGATCTTTATAACTGTATAATGCAATGTTCTTTGTATCTTCAAACTCAAAAGTGAAAATTCTACCTGATTTTTCTCCTTTAGCTATCCTTTTGAATCCATGTCTTGAGTCCTCCACATATGCTCCATATTGATTGAATCTGACCTGCAACCCTTTCTCTACAATCTGACCAGCACTCATTAAGTTCTTTGTAATGGTTGGTACATAGAGTACCCTGCTTAACAAATTATGATTACCATCACAAGTCTTCACATTTCCAACTTTAACTACAGAATTCTTTGGATCATCACCTGTTTGGACTTGGTGTTTACCTTTTGGTTCCTCAAGATCAGAGAGTAGTGCAAGATTACCAGCCACATGATTTGAACACCCCGAATCAATATAAAATAAGTGATCATCATTTGTACCTGACTTTGAAGTCATGTTCATGATCAAGAGAGAGTCATCCTGCTCCTCTGTGTAGTTGTTGTAGTCCTTTCTGTTTCTGAATCCTCCTTGGTAGTTGCCATTGTAATTGTTGTTGTAGTTGTCGTTGTAATTGTTGTTGTGGCCTTGGTGTTGGTTGAACCTTCCTCTAGACTGTGAGTATCCACCTCTTTGCTAGCCTCTTCCTCTTTGATTTTTGTAATTCCTGTAACACTCATCTGTGGTGTGATTTAATAAACCACAAATGTTACATGGTGATGAGTTATAGGGTCTCCCCCTACTTTGCTTACCTCCTCTGCCCCTTCCTCTTGAAGATCTACCTCTCCCTGCATAGTTGGCTTGGGATGTAGAGCCTTCATCTTCCACGTTCTTATTCTTGCCTTTATGCTTAGATTTCTTATCAGTGTATAGGGCAGAAGAGTTGTTACCTTTGGATGTATCTCCACTCTTGGTGAGCTTTGCTTCATGTGTAAATAGTTTTCCCATGAGAGTTGTAAGATCTGGAGTGTGCATGTCCATGTAGAGATCCATTGCAGTGGTGAAGCTTTCCCACTTGTCATCAGCCTTGATTCCATTGATTACCTGCCTTACAATTTGTTCTTCTTCAATGTCTTCTCCTATGCTTGCTAACTGATCTGCAACATCTTTGATCTTGGTCACAAATTCTAAAACAGCTTGCTTAGGTTGCTTCCTTAGTGTTGTGAATTCAATCCACAACTGATTTATCCTAGCCCTTGTGTTAGAAGAAAAATATGATGACAAGGTTTCCGAAGTCTCTTGGGAAGTCTTACAATTTCTGATATGAGGTAAAAGAAAGTCAGATATAGAGTTGAGTAAATAAGACCTTGCCAATGCATCCCTTGCACACCATGTGTTGAGTTTTTATTGTTCCTCCATGGCTGGCAAACCTCTTGCTTTGAATGAGGGCAATTCCTCATCTCCTGAGATGTATCCATAGAGACTCCTTCCTTGTAAGTAAGTCTTCATCCTTAGAGACCAATCTTGATAATTGTTCCTGTCCAATTTGTCAATAAATGAAAGAAAACCATCTCCCATTTTACCTTATTTGCTCTGATACCACAGTTGGGAAAGATGGATGGATGATCCAGGAAACTGAGTAGGTACTGCTAAACCTGCTTTGTACCAGCCCTCTCTTGCTTTAGACTTGATTAGTAGACTTCCTTAGCTTTCCAATGACACCAAGAAATGGCCTATGTCCTTTGGAAATGATGTGTGCAATGATTGAATCAAAACAGATAACTTTGGAAGTCACAAATTCAAGAAAACCTTCTATTTTGGTCTTGACACCTACTGAATGTTTTGCTCAGTGTGACCAGCACAGTAGCAATTGATAAATTTCCCTCTAAGGGTATTCAACTAACTTAGTAAGCTACCATTTTCAAGTGGAATGATGTAAAATGACAAACTATACTGAGAGAAATTAATTTGGCAAACTTAGCTATACCCCCGACTTTTTAGGACTGTAGCAGAAATAGACCAGTGAGCACCTCGACGACGATTTCTCTGCATTTGCTGAATGGAATATCTTCAATTTTTGATAGAATCTAGCAGATTTTAAGCTGAATCCAACAAGCTTTGAATCAGTGAATTTGGAGTAGTATCGACTGATATATGCCCTTGACAAGTTGACAGACGTTTTAGTAGACTAGTAGAGAACACCGAGATGAATGATGTAAATGTATCTATTAGTTAGCACTTGTGTAAAATCCCATTGGCATAGATAGCATTGCCTATTGGTGTAGAGAGGTGTAAGCTATGGTATAGTCCTCACACACACTCAATTACAGAAGAATGAAGCTCCGGAGTGAAGTGATCTACCCTTGACTTTTCCAAGTACATTTTTATAGGATATGTGCAAAAATTTGCATTCAAATTCAAATTTTAGCTTCCTATGATCAAGGTCCTAAAAGTTTGGAGATATTCTCTCAATCAAATAGGCTAATTTCTCCACGACTCACTTTGGTAGGTGATTACAAAAGATTCCAAGTCATTTTGACTTTTACAAATGAGATAAAGTGGTAATTAACCACTAGCATATGTTCCTATGGTTCTTCATGTATGTAGAGTCTTCATGATAACTTCCAAGCCAAATGTGTAGGCTTGTAATTTACACCAACAACTCCCCCTCAAGCCAAACACTTTGGCTTAAGTCTTCATCCTCATTCTTCAAGTATATCCTGCAATCCAATCATAGATTTGAACCTGCAAAGTTTGGTCCCATCCAAAGCTTTAGTCAGCAAATCTGCACATTTCATGTGGGTTGACACATAGGTCAACTGAATATCTTTGCTTAGCAACTTCTCTCTCACATAATGATAATGAACTTCTATGTGTTTTGTTCTGGCATGATAGATAGGATTAGCTCCAAGGTGGAGAGAACTTGTATTATCTCCAAAGATAATTGGAGGCCTAGTATATAAGCCCAATTTTGTGTACAAAAGCTTAATCCAAATTGCTTCTTGAGTGGCATTAGCTAGCCCTCTATATTTTGCTTCTGTAGAAGACAATGCAACAGTTGGTTGCTTCTTTGCAGACCATGAAATTGGTTTGTCACCTGCAAAAGAAATGTATCCTGAAGTGCTTCTCCTATCATCCTTGCATCCTGCCCAATGTGCATCTGAATAAACTTTTATATCAATGTCTGAAGTGTAAGGAAAGTGCAAACCATGGTTCTGTGTACCCTTGAGATACTTCAAGATTCTTTTGGCAGCCTCTAAGTGAGGTATCCTTGGCTTGTGCATAAATTGACTTAGCACACTAACTCCATATGCAATATCAATTCTTGTAAGAGTAGCATAGTTCAAGCTACCTACCATACTTTGATAACCTGTAATGTCTTGGACTTCATCACCGTCATGGGCACTTAGCTTTAGATTCACCTCCATTGGAGTGCTTGTTGCTTTAGCATCTTGCAATTGAAATTTCTTCAACATATCTTGTACATACTTCTTCTGAGTAATGTATATTCCTGAATTAGTGTAAACTAATTCAAGTCCCAAAAAATACTTCAATAATCCAAGATCATTGATCTTGAATTCCTTCATCAACTGGCTTTTGATGCTTCTGATTCCATTGACATCATTACCTGTAATGATGATGTCATCAACATAGACACAGAGATAGATTACCTCTGAATTTCTTCTCTTAATGCACAGAGAAGTGTCAGCCCTACTCATGACAAAACCTTGGTCTTGGAGGTATGTAGTTAGCCTGTAATTCCATGCCCTAGGTGCCTGCTTCAATCCATATAAAGCCTTCTTTAATTTGCAAACATAAGTTACCTTCTTAGGGTCTTCATAACCAGGAGGTTGTGACATATAAACCTCTTCTGAAATCCATCCATTCAAGAAAGCATTCTTGACATCCAATTGGTACATGTTCCAATTCTTTGATGCAGCCACACTAACCAACACTCTAACTGTTGGCATCTTGGCCACAGGAGAAAATGTCTCTTCATAGTCAATGCCTTGGGTTTGTGCAAAACCCTTGGCTACCAATCTGGCCTTGTACCTGTTAATTGTGCCATTAGAATTTCTTTTCAATTTATAGATCCATCTGGATCCTATTACCTTCATGGAGTCCTTCTTGGGTACTAACTCCCATGTATCACTCTCCTTGAGTGCTTCAATCTCCTCATCCATAGCTTCTTTCCATTCTGATTTGGTGATTGCTTCTTCATATGAACCTGGTTCTTCATTTGACAAATCCTTTGCAAGATAAATTGAATGTTTAGTAACAAGAGCTGTATCATACCCATATCTAATAGGTTTTTTGCTTTCTCTTTGAGACCTTCTGATTGATTGAGTTGAAGATTCTGGTATGTCCTCAAGCTTCTTCATCTTCATTTTGCCTTTGGACTTCCATGCCTTGAGCTCTTCAAGGTTGATTGTATCTTCATCATCTGAACTTGACTCTCCATTCTGAGTAGGTTCCTCCTTCGTAAGTTTTGGAAATTCTTCTTCCAAATCATAGGGTAGTTTGACTTTCCTGCATTCATTCTCATACCAAGAATCAGTCTCATCAAAGATCACATCTCTGCTTACCATAAATCCCTTATTGGTAGGGTTATAAAACCTGTAACCTTTTTTATTTAAATCATATCCAATGAAAATACATTTTTCAGCCTTGGGATGTAGCTTTCCTCTTACGTGTGAAGGAATGTGTACATATGCTACACACCCAAAAATTTTGAAGTGATCCAATGATGGTCTCTTACCATGCCATGCTTCATATGGTGTCATACCATCAAGTGACTTTGATGGTAACCTGTTTATGAGATAGGTGGCAGTAGAAACACTCTCTGCCCATAGATAGTTAGGTAATTTCTTCTCATTAAGCATAGATCTAGTTGTCTCAACAATTAACCTATTTCTTCTTTCAGCTACCCCATTTTGTTCAGGAGAGTACCTTGTGGTTATTTCCCTTTTGATGCCTCTGTCCTACAAGAAGTCCTCAAATTCATTGGAGAAGTATCACCTCCTCCATCTGACTTTATCCTGATCAAATTCCTTCCTGTCTGATTTTCAACTAGTGCAAGATATTTCTTGAAACAATTAAATACCTCATCCTTGTGCTTCATAAAGTATAATACAGACCATCTGCTATAATCATCAATAAAAGACACATAGTACCTTGAACCTGAGACTGAGGGGTCTTTGCTAGGTCCCCATACATTTGTGTGTACAAGCTCTAGATAGTCTTCATGCATATATCCTTTCTTGGAGAAGGGTAACCTGTGACACTTACCAAATTGACAAGCACCACACTTGTAAATCATATGTTGCTTGGATACATTAGGTATCCCAAGCACACATTGGTCCTTGCACATTTGCTTCAAGGTCCTTTCTCCTATGTGCCCTAATCTCTTGTGCCAAATCTCAAGCTCTGAAAGTGTTTGATCTTTATAACTGTATAATGCAATGTTCTTTGTATCTTCCAACTCAAAAGTGAAAAGTCTACCTGATTTTTCTCCTTTAGCTATCCTTTTGAATCCATGTCTTGAGTCCTCCACATATGCTCCATATTGATTGAGTCTGACCTGCAACCCTTTCTCTACAATCTAACCAACACTCATTAAGTTCTTTGTAATTGTTGGTACATAGAGTACCGTGCTTAACAAATTCTGATTACCATCACAAGTCTTCACATTTCCAACTTTAACTACAGAATTCTTTGGATCATCACCTGTTTGGACTTGGTGTTTACCTTTTGGTTCCTCAAGATCAGAGAGTAGTGCAAGATTACCAGCCACATGATTTGAACACCCTGAATCAATATAAAATAAGTGATCATCATTTGTACCTGACTTTGAAGTCATGTTCATGATCAAGAGAGAGTCATCCTGCTCCTCTGTGTAGTTGTTGTAGTCCTTTTTGTTTCTGAATCCTCCTTGGTAGTTGCCATTGTAATTGTTGTTGTAGTTGTTGTTGTAATTGTTGTTGTGGCCTTGGTGTTGGTTGAACCTTCCTCTAGACTATGAGTATCCACCTCTTTGGAAGCCTCTTCCTCTTTGATTTTTGTAATTCCTCTGACACTCATCTGTGGTGTGATTTAATAAACCACAAATGTTACATGGTGATGAGTTATAGGGTCTCCCCCTACCCTGCTTACCTCCTCTGCCCCTTCCTCTTGAAGATCTACCTCTCCCTGCATAGTTGGCTTGGGATGTAGAGCCTTCATCTTCCACCTTCTTATTCTTGCCTTTATCCTTAGATTTCTTATCAGTGTATAGGGTAGAAGAGTTGTTACCTTTGGATGTATCTCCACTCTTGGTGAGCTTTGCTTCATGTGTAAATAGTTGTCCCATGAGAGTTGTAAGATCTGGAGTGTGCATGTCCATGTAGAGATCCATTGTAGTGGTGAAGCTTTCCCACTTGTCATCAGCCTTGATTCCATTGATTACCTGCCTTACAATTTGTTCTTCTTCAATCTCTTCTCCTATGCTTGCTAACTAATCTGCAACATCTTTGATCTTGGTCACAAATTTTGAAACAGCTTGCTTAGGTTGCTTAATTAGTGTTGTGAATTCAATCCACAACTGATTTTTCCTAGCCCTTGTGTTGGAAGAAAAATATGATGACAAGGTATCCCAAGTCTCTTGGGAAGTCTTACAATTTCTGATATGAGGTAAAAGAAAGTCAGATATAGAGTTGAGTAAATAAGACCTTGCCAATGCATCCCTTGCACACCATGTGTTGAGTTTTTCTTGTTCCTCCATGGTTGGCAAACCTCTTGCTTTGAATGAGGGAAATTCCTCATCTCCTGAGATGTATCCATAGAGACTCCTTCCTTGTAAGTAAGTCTTCATCCTTAGAGACCAGGCTTGATAATGGTTCCTGTCCAATTTGTCAATAAATGAAGGAAAACCATCTCCCATTTTACCTTATTTGCTCTGATACCACTGTTGGGAAAGATGGATGGATGATCCAGGAAACTGAGTAGGTACTGCTAAACCTGCTTTGTACCAGCCCTCTCTTGCTTTAGACTTGATTAGTAGACTTCATTAGCTTTCCAATGACACCAAGAAATGGCCTATGTCCTTTGGTAATGATGTGTGCAATGATTGAATCAAAACAGATAACTTTGGATGTCACAAATTCAAGAAAACCTTCTATTTTGGTCTTGACACCTGCTGAATGTTTTGTTCAGTGTGACCAGCACAGTAGCAATTGATAAAATTACTTCTAGGGGTATTCAATTAACTTAGTAAGCTACCATTTTCAAGTGGAATGATGTAAAATTACAAACTATACTCAAAGAAATTAATTTAGCAAACTTAGCTATACCCCCGACTTTTTAGGACTGTAGCAGAAATAGACCAGTGAGCACCTCAACGACGATTTCTCTGCATCTGCTCAATGGAATGTCTTCAATTTTTGAGAGCATCTAGTAGATTTGAAGCTGAATCCAACAAGCTTTGAATCAGTGATTTTGGAGTAGTATTGACTGAGATATGCCCTTGACAAGTTGACAGACGTTTGAGTAGACTAGCAAAGAACACAAAGATGAATGATGTAAATGTATCTATTAGTTACCACTTGTGTACAATCCCATTGGCATAGATAGCATTGCCTAATGGTGTAGAGACGTGTAGGCTATGGTATAGTCCTCACACACACTCAATTACAGAAGAATGAAGCTCGAGAGTGAAGTGATCTACGTGTGACTTTTCCAAGTACATTTTTATAGGATATGTGCAAAAATTTGAATTCAAATTCAAATTTTAGCTTCCTATGATCAAGGTCCTAAAAGTTTGGAGATATTCTCTCAATCAAATAGGCTACTTTTTCCACGACTCACTTTGGTAGGTGATTACAAAAGATTCCAAGTCATTTTGACTTTTACAAATGAGATAAAGTGGTAATTAACCACTAGCATATGTTCCTATGGTTCTTCGTGTATGTAGAGTATTCATGATAACTTCCAAGCCAAATGTGTATGCTTGTAATTTACACCAACAACTCCCCCTCAAGCCAAACACTTTGGCTTAAGTCTTCATCCTCATTCTTCAAGTATATCCTGCAATCCAATCATAGATTTGAGCCTACAAAGTTTGGTCCCATCCAAAGCTTTAGTCAGCAAATCTGCACATTGCATGTTGGTTGAAACATAGGTCAACTGAATATCTTTGCTTAGCAACTTCTCTCTCACATAATGATAATGAACTTCTATGTGTTTTGTTCTGGCATGATAGATAGGATTAGCTCCAAGGTGGAGAGAACTTGTATTCTCTCCAAAGATAATTGGAGGCCTAGTATATAAGCCCAAAATTGTGTACAAAAGCTTAATCCAAATTGCTTCTTGAGTGGCATTAGCTAGCCCTCTATATTCTGCTTCTGTAGAAGACAATGCAACAATTGGTTGCTTCTTTGCAGACCATGAAATTGGTTTGTCACCTGCAAAAGAAATGTATCCTGAAGTGCTTCTCCTATCATCCTTGCATCCTGCCCAATCTGCATCTGAATAAACTTTTATATCAATGTCTGAAGTGTAAGGAAAGTACAAACCATGGTTCTGTGTACCCTTGAGATACTTCAAGATTCTTTTGGCAGCCTCTAAGTGAGGTATCCTTGGCTTGTGCATAAATTGACTTAGCACACTAACTCCATATGCAATATCAATTCTTGTAAGAGTAGCATAGTTCAAGCTACCTACCATACTTTGATAACCTGTAATGTCTTGGACTTCATCACCTTCATGGGCACTTAGCTTTAGATTCACCTCCATTGGAGTGCTTGTTGCTTTAGCATCCTGCAATTGAAATTTCTTCAACATATCTTGTACATACTTCTTCTGAGTAATGTATATTCATGAATTAGTGTAAACTAATTCAAGTCCCAAAAAATACTTCAATAATCCAAGATCATTGAACTTGAATTCCTTCATCATCTGGCTTTTGATGTTCTGATTTCATTGACATCATTACCTGTAATGATGATGTCATCAACATAGACACAGAGATAGATTACCTCTCAATTACTTCTCTTAATGAACAGAGAAGTGTTAGCCTTAGTCATGACAAAACCTTGGTCTTGGAGGTATGTAGTTAGCCTGTAATTCCATGCCCTAGGTGCCTGCTTCAATCCATATAAAGCCTTCTTTAATTTGCAAACATAACTTACCTTCTTAGGGTCTTCACAACCAGGAGGTTGTGACATATAAACCTCTTATGAAATCCATCCATTAAAGAAAGCATTTTTGACATCCAATTGGTACATGTTCCAATTCTTTGATGCAGCCACACTAACATACACTCTAATTGTTGGCATCCATGCCACAGGAGAAAATGTCTCTACATAGTCAATGCCTTGGGTTTGTGCAAAACCCTTGGCTACGAATCTGGCCTTGTACCTGTTAATTGTGCCATCAGAATTTCTTTTCAATTTATAGATCCATCTGGATCCTATTACCTTCATGGAGTCCTTCTTGGGTACTAACTCCCATGTATCACTCTCCTTGAGTGCTTCAATCTTCTCATCCATAGCTTCTTTCCATTCTGATTTGGTGATTGCTTCTTCATATGAACCTGGTTCTTCATTTGACAAATCCTTTGCAAGATAAATTGAATGTTTAGTAACAAGAGATGTGTCATACCCATATCTAATAGGTTTTTTGCTTTCTCTTTGAGACCTTCTGATCGATTGAGTTGAAGATTTTGGTATGTCCTTAAGCTTCATCATCTTCATTTTGCCTTTGGACTTCCATGCCTTGAACTCTTCAAGGTTGATTGTATCTTCATCATCTCAACTTGACTCTCCATTCTGAGTAGGTTCCTCCTTTGTAAGTTTTGGAAATTCTTCTTCCAAATCATAGGGTAGTTTGACTTTCCTGCATTCATTCTCATACCAAGAATCATTCTCATCAAAGATCACATCTCTGCTTACCATAAATCCCTTATTGGTAGGGTTATAAAACCTATAACCTTTTTTATTTAAATCATATCCAATGAAAATACATTTTTCAGCCTTGGGATCTAGCTTTCCTCTTACCTGTGAAGGAATGTGTACATATGCTACACACCCGAAAATTTTGGAGTGATCCAATGATGGTCTCTTACCATGCCATGCTTCATATGGTGTCATACCATCAAGTGACTTTGATGGTAACCTGTTTATGAGATAGGTGGCAGTAGAAACACTCTCTGCCCATAGATAGTTAGGTAATTTCTTGTCATTAAGCATAGATCTAGTTGTCTCAACAATTAACCTATTTCTTCTTTCAGCTACCCCATTTTGTTCAGGAGAGTACCTTGTGGTTATCTCCCTTTTGATGCCTCTGTCCTGCAAGAAGTCCTCAAATTCATTGGAGAAGTATCACCTCCTCCATCTGACTTTATCCTGATCAAATTCCTTCCTGTTTGATTTTCAACTAGTGCAAGATATTTCTTAAACCAATTAAATACCTCATCCTTGTGCTTCATAAAGTATAATACAGTCCATCTGCTATAATCATCAATAAAAGACACATAGTACCTTGAACCTGAGACTGAGGGGTCTTTGCTAGGTCCCCATACATCTGTGTATACAAGCTCTAGATAGTCTTTATGCATATATCCTTTCTTGGAGAAGGGTAACCTGTGAGACTTACCAAATTGACAAGCACCACACTTGTAAATCATATGTTGCTTGGATACATTAGGTATCCCAAGCACACATTGGTCCCTGCACATTTGCTTCAAGGTTCTTTCTCCTATGTGCCCTAATCTCTTGTGCCAAATCTCAAGCTCTGAAAGTTTTTTATCTTTATAACTGTATAATGCAATGTTCTTTGTATCTTCCAACTCAAAAGTGAAAAGTCTACCTGATTTTTCTCCTTTAGCTATCCTTTTGAATCCATGTCTTGGGTCCTCCACATATGCTCCATATTGATTGAATCTGACCTGCAACCCTTTCTCTACAATCTGACCAACACTCATTAAGTTCTTTGTAATGGTTGGTACATAGAGTACCCTACTTAACAAATTCTGATTACCATCACAAGTCTTCACATTTCCAACTTTAATTACAGAATTCTTTGTATCATCACCTGTTTGGACTTGGTGTTTACCTTTTGGTTCCTCAAGATCAGAGAGTAGTGCAAGATTACCAGCCACATGATTTGAACACCCTGAATCAATATAACATAAGTGATCATCATTTGTACCTGACTTTGAAGTCATGTTCATGATCAAAAGAGAGTCATCCTGCTCCTCTGTGTAGTTGTTGTAGTCCTTTCTGTTTCTGAATCCTCCTTGGTAGTTGCCATTGTAATTGTTGTTGTAGTTGTTGTTTTAATTGTTGTTGTGGCCTTGGTGTTGGTTGAACCTTCCTCTAGACTGTGAGTATCCACCTCTTTGGTAGCCTCTTCCTCTTTAATTTTTGTAATTCCTGTAACACTCATCTGTGGTGTGATTTAATAAACCACAAATGTTATATGGTGATGAGTTATAGGTTCTCCCCGTACCTTGCTTACCTCCTCTGCCCCTTCCTCTTGAAGATCTACCTCTCCCTGCATAGTTGGCTTGGGATGTAGAGCCTTCATCTTCCACCTTCTTATTCTTGCCTTTATCCTTAGATATCTTATCAGTGTATAGGGCAGAAGAGTTGTTACCTTTGGATGAATCTCCACTCTTGGTGAGCTTTGCTTCATGTGTAAATAGTTGTCCCATGAGAGTTGTAAGATCTGGAGTGTGCATGTCCATGCAGAGATCCATTGCAGTGAAGAAGCTTTCCCACTTTTCATCAGCCTTGATTCCATTGATTACCTGCCTTACATTTTGTTCTTCTTCAATCTCTTCTCCTATGCTTGCTAACTGATCTGCAATATCTTTGATCTTGGTCACAAATTCTGAAACAGCTTGCTTAGGTTGCTTCCTTAGTGTTGTGAATTCAATCCACAACTGATTTTTCCTAGCCCTTGTGTTGGAAGAAAAATATGATGACAAGGTTTCCCAAGTCTCTTGGGAAGTCTTACAATTTCTGATATGAGGTAAAAGAAATCAGATATAGAGTTGAGTAAATAAGACCTTGCCAATGCATCCCTTGCACACCATGTGTTGAGTTTTTCTTGTTCCTCCATGGTTGGCAAACCTCTTGCTTTGAATGAGGGCAATTGCTTATCTCGTGAGATGTATCCATAGAGACTCCTTCCTTGTAAGTAAGTCTTCATCCTTAGAGACCAAGCTTGATAATTGTTCCTGTCCAATTTGTCATAAATGAAGGAAAACCATCTCCCATTTTACCTTATTTGCTCTGATACCACTGTTGGGAAAGATGGATGGATGATCCAGGAAACTGAGTAGGTACTGCTAAACCTCCTTTGTACCAGCCCTCTCTTGCTTTAGACTTGATTAGTAGACTTCCTTAGCTTTCCAATGACACCAAGAAATGGCCTATGTCCCTTGGAAATGATGTGTGCAATGATTGAATCAAAACAGATAACTTTGGAAGTCACAAATTCAAGAAAACCTTCTATTTTGGTCTTGACACCTGCTGAATGTTTTGCTTAGTGTGACAAACACAGTAGCAATTGATAAAATTCCTTCTAGGGGCATTCAATTAACTTAGTGAGCTACCATTTTCAAGTGGAATGATGTAAAATGACAAACTATATTCAGAGAAATTAATTTAGCAAACTTAGCTATACCCCCGACTTTTTAGGACTGTAGCAGAAATAGACCAGTGAGCACCTCGATGACGATTTCTCTGAATCTGCTAAATGGAATGTCTTCAATTTCTGACAGCATCTAATAGATGTTACGTTGAATCCAAAAAGCTTTGAATCACTGAATTTGGAGTAGTATTGACTGAGATATGCCCTTGACAAGTTGACATTCTTTTGAGTAGACTAGCAGAGAACACAGAGATGAATGATGTAAATGTATCTATTAGTTAGCACTTGTGTACAATCCCATTAGCATAGATAGCATTGCCTAATGGTGTAGAGAGGTGTAGGCTATGGTTTAGTCCTCACACACACTCAATTACAGAAGAATGAAGCTCGGGAGTGAAGTGATCTACCCGCGACTTTTCCAAGTACATTTTTATAGGATATGTGCAAAAATTTGAATTCAAATTCAAATTTTAGCTTCCTATGATCAAGGTCCTAAAAGTTTGGAGATATTCTCTCAATCAAATAGGCTACTTTATCCATGACTCACTTTGGTAGGTGATTACAAAAGATTCCAAGTCATTTTGACTTTTACAAATGAGATAAAGTGGTAATTAACCACTAGCATATGTTCCTATGGTTCTTCATGTATGTAGAGTCTTCATGATAACTTCCAAGCCAAATGTGTAGGCTTGTAATTTACACCAACAACTCCCCCTCAAGCCAAACACTTTGGCTTAAGTCTTCATCCTCATTCTTCAAGTATATTCTGCAATCCAATCATAGATTTGAACCTGCAAAGTTTGGTCCCATCCAAACCTTTAGTCAGCAAATCTGCACATTGCATGTTGGTTGACACATAGGTCAACTGAATATCTTTGCTTAGCAACTTCTCTCTCACATAATGATAATGAACTTCTATGTGTTTTGTTCTGGCATGATAGATAGGATTAGCTACAAGGTGGAGAGAACTTGTATTCTCTCCAAAGATAATTGGAGGCCTAGTATATAAGCCCAGTTCTATGTACAAAAGCTTAATCCAAATTGCTTCTTGAGTGGCATTAGCTAGCCCTCTATATTCTGCTTCTGTAGAAGACAATGCAACAGTTGGTTGCCTCTTTGCAGACCATGAAATTGGTTTGTCACCTGCAAAAGAAATGTATCCTGAAGTTCTTCTCCTATCATCCTTGCATCTTGCCCAATCTGCATCTGAATAAACTTTTATATCAATGTCTGAAGTGTAAGGAAAGTACAAACCATGGTTCTGTGTTCCCTATGAGATACTTCAAGATTCTTTTGGCAGCCTCTAAGTGAGGTATCCTTGGCTTGTGCATAAATTGACTTAGCACACTAACTCCATATGCAATATCAATTCCTGTAAGAGTAGCATAGTTCAAGCTACCTACCATACTTTGATAACCTTGAATGTCTTGGACTATATCACCTTCATGGGAACTTAGCTTTAGATTCACCTCCATTGGAGTGCTTGTTGCTTTAGCATCCTGCAATTGAAATGTCTTCAACATATCTTGTACATACTTCTTTTGAGTAATGTATATTCTTGAATTAGTGTAAACTAATTCAAGTCCCAACAAATACTTCAATAATCCAAGATCATTGATCTTGAATTTCTTCATCATGTGGCTTTTGATGCTTCTGATTCCATTGACATCATTACCTGTAATGATGATGTCATCAACATAGATACAGAGATAGATTACCTCTCAATTACTTCTCTTAATGAACAGAGAAGTGTCAGCCTTACTCATGACAAAACCTTGGCCTTGGAGGTATGTAGTTAGCCTGTAATTCCATGCCCTAGGTGCCTGCTTCAATCCATATAAAGCCTTCTTTAATTTGCAAACATAAGTTACCTTCTTAGGGTCTTCATAACCAGGAGGTTGTGACATATAAACCTCTTCTGAAATCCATCCATTCAAGAAAGCATTCTTGACATCCAATTGGTACATGTTCCAATTCTTTGATGCAGCCACACTAACCAACACTCTAGTTGTTGGCATCTTGGCCATAGGAGAAAATGTCTCTTCATAGTCAATGCCTTGGGTTTGTGCAAAACCCTTGGCTACCAATCCGGCCTTGTACCTGTAAACTGTGCCATCAAAATTCCTTTTCAATTTATAGATCCATCTGGATCCTATTACCTTCATGGAGTCCTTCTTGGGTACTAACTCCCATGTATCACTCTCCTTGAGTGCTTCAATCTCCTCATCCATAGCTTCTTTCCATTCTGATTTGGTGATTGCTTCTTCATATGAACCTGGTTCTTCATTTGACAAATCCTTTGCAAGATAAATTGAATGTTTAGTAACAAGAGATGTATCATACCCATATCTAATAGGTTTTTTGCTTTCTCTTTGAGACCTTCTGATTGATTGAGTTGAAGATTCTGGTATGTCCTCAAGCTTCTTCATCTTCATTTTGCCTTTGGACTTCCATGCCTTGAACTCTTCAAGGTTGATTGTATCTTCATCATCTCAACTTGACTCTCCATTCTGAGTAGGTTCGTCCTTTGTAAGTTTTGGAAATTCTTCTTCCGAATCATAGGGTAGTTTGACTTTCCTGCATTCATTCTCATACCAAGAATCATTCTCATCAAAGATCACATCTCTGCTTACCATAAATCCCTTATTGGTAGGGTTATAAAACCTGTAACCTTTTTTATTTAAATCATATCCAATGAAAATACATTTTTCAGCCTTGGGATCTAGCTTTCCTCTTACCTGTGAAGGAATGTGTACATATGCTACACACCCAAAACTTTTGCAGTGATCCAATGATGTTCTCTTACCATGCCATGCTTCATATGGTGTCATACCATCAAGTGACTTTGATGGTAACCTGTTTATGAGATAGGTGGCAGTAGAAACACTCTCTGCCCATAGATAGTTAGGTAATTTCTTCTCATTAAGCATAGATCTAGCTGTCTCAATAATTAACCTATTTCTTCTTTCAGCTACCCCATTCTGTTCAGGAGAGTACCTTGTGGTTATTTCCCTTTTGATGCCTCTGTCCTGCAAGAAGTCCTCAAATTCATTGGAGAAGTATGACCTCCTCCATCTAACCTTATCCTGATCAAATTCCTTCCTATCTGATTTTCAACTAGTGCAAGATATTTCTTAAAACAATTAAATACCTCATCCTTGTGCTTCATAAAGTATAATACAGTCCATCTGCTATAATCATCAATAAAAGACACATAGTACCTTGAACCTGAGACTGAGGGGTCTTTGCTAGGTCCCCATACATCTGTGTGTACAAGCTCTAGATAGTCTTCATGCATATATCCTTTCTTGGAGAAGGGTAACCTGTGAGACTTACCAAATTGACAAGCACCACACTTGTAACTCATATGTTGCTTGGACACATTAGGTATCCCAAGCACACATTGGTCCCTGCACATTTGCTTCAAGGTCGTTTCTCCTATGTGCCCTAATCTCTTGTGCCAAATCTCAAGCTCTGAAAGTGTTTGATCTTTATAACTGTATAATGCAATGTTCTTTGTATCTTCCAACTCAAAAGTGAAAAGTCTACCTGATTTTTCTCCTTTAGCTATCCTTTTGAATCCATGTCTTGGGTCCTCCACATATGCTCCATATTGATTGAATCTGACCTGCAACCCTTTCTCTACAATCTGACCAACACTCATTAAGTTCTTTGTAATGGTTGGTACATAGAGTACCCTGCTTAACAAATTCTGATTACCATCACAAGTCTTCACATTTCCAACTTTAACTACAGAATTCTTTGTATCATCACCTGTTTGGACTTGGTGTTTACCTTTTGGTTCCTCAAGATCAGAGAGTAGTGCAAGATTACCAGCCACATGATTTGAACACCCTGAATCAGTATAAAATAAGTGATCATCATTTGTACCTGACTTTGAAGTCATGTTCATGATCAAGAGAGAGTCATCCTGCTCCTCTGTGTAGTTGTTGTAGTCCTTTCTGTTTCTGAATCCTCCTTGGTAGTTGCCATTGTAATTGTTGTTGTAGTTGTTGTTGTAATTGTTGTTGTGGCCTTGGTGTTGGTTGAACCTTCCTCTAGACTGTGAGTATCCACCTCTTTGGTAGCCTCTTCCTCTTTGATTTTTGTAATTCCTGTAACACTCATCTATGGTGTGATTTGATAAACCACAAATGTTACATGGTGATGAGTTATAGGGTCTCCCCCTACCTTGCTTACCTCCTCTGCCCCTTCCTCTTGAAGATCTACCTCTCCCTGCATAGTTGGCTTGGGATGTAGAGCCTTCATCTTCCACCTTCTTATTCTTGCCTTTATCCTTAGGTTTCTTATCAGTGTATAGGGCAGAAGAGTTGTTACCTTTGGATGTATCTCCACTCTTGGTGAGCTTTGCTTCATGTGTAAATAGTTGTCACATGAGAGTTGTAAGATCTGGAGTGTGCATGTCCATGTAGAGATCCATTGCAGTGGTGAAGCTTTCCCACTTGTCATCAGCCTTGATTCCATTGATTACCTGCCTTAAAATTTGTTCTTCTTCAATGTCTTCTCCTATGCTTGCTAACTGATCTGCAACATCTTTGATCTTGGTCACAAATTCTGAAACAACTTGCTTAGGTTGCTTCCTTAGTGTTGTGAATTCAATCCACAACTGATTTTTCCTAGCCCTTGTGTTGGAAGAAAAATATGATGACAAGGTTTCCCAAGTCTCTTGGGAAGTCTTACAATTTCTGATATGAGGTAAAAGAAAGTCAGATATAGAGATGAGTAAATAAGACCTTGCCAATGCATCCCTTGCACACCATGTGTTGAGTTTTTCTTGTTCCTCCATGGTTGGCAAACCTCTTGCTTTGAATGAGGGCAATTCCTCATCTCCTGAGATGTATCCATAGAGACTCCTTCCTTGTAAGTAAGTCTTCATCCTTAGAGACCAAGCTTGATAATTGTTGCTATCCAATTTGGCAATAAATGAAGGAAAACCATCTCCCATTTTACCTTATTTGCTCTGATACCACTGTTGGGAAAGATGGATGGATGATCCAGGAAACTGAGTAGGTACTGCTAAACCTCCTTTGTACCAGCCCTCTCTTACTTTAGACTTGATTAGTAGACTTCCTTAGCTTTCCAATGACACCAAGAAATGGCCTATGTCCTTTGGAAATGATGTGTGCAATGATTGAATCAAAACAGATAACTTTGGAAGTCACAAATTCAAGAAAACCTTCTATTTTGGTCTTGACACCTGTTGAATGTTTTGCTCAGTGTGACCAGCACAGTAGCAATTGATAAAATTACTTCTAGGGGTATTCAATTAACTTAGTAAGCTACCATTTGCAAGTGTAATGATGTAAAATGACAAACTATACTCAGAGAAATTAATTTAGAAAACTTAGTTATACCCCCGACTTTTTAGGACTCTAGCAGAAATAGACCAGTGAGCACCTCGACGATGATTTCTCTGAATTTGCTGAATGGAATGTCTTCAATTTTTGATAGCATGTAGTACACTTCAAGCTGATACCAACAAGCTTTGAATCACGGAATTTGGAGTAGTATTTACTGAGATATGACCTTGACAAGTTGACAGACTTTTGAGTAGACTAGGAGAGAACAGAGAGATGAATGATGTAAATGTATCTGTTAGTTAGCACTTGTGTACAATCCCATTGGCATAGATAGCGTTGCCTAATGGTGTAGAGAGGTGTAGGCTATGGTTTAGTCCTCACACACACTCAATTACAAAAGAATGAAGCTCGGGAGTGAAGTGATCTACCCGCGACTTTTCCAAGTACATTTTTATAGGATATGTGCAAAAATTTGAATTCAAATTCAAATTTTAGCTTCCTATGATCAAGGTCCTAAAAGTTTGGAGATATTCTCTCAATCAAATAGGCTACTTTTTCCACGACTCACTTTGGTAGGTGATTACAAAAGGTTCCAAGTCATTTTGTCTTTTACAAATGAGATAAAGTGGTAATTAACCACTAGCATATGTTCCTATGGTTCTTCATGTATGTAGAGTCTTCATGATAACTTCGAAGCCAAATGTGTAGGGTTGTAATTTAGACCAACAAGTATGACACCATATGAAGCTTGGTGGGATAAGAGACCTACCCTAGATCATTGCAAAGTATTTGGATGTTTGGCTTATGCATATGTGCCATCTCAGTTGAGACATAAATTGGAACCTAAAGCTGAAAAGTATGTGTTCATTGGATATGATGATAAGCAGATGGGATATAGGTTGTGGAGTCCATCCACAAAGCAATTACTTGTATCAAAGGATATTACATTTGATGAGCAAGATACTTGGTATGCAGGTACAATCAATAATTATGCAGGTGATGATGAAGTTTTGAATCAGAATAAAGGTAAATCAAAGGTCCAAATATTTGATGAAGAAGAGAACAATGAAGTACAAGTTGAAGTTGAAGAAGTGCCAAGGTTTGATCCAGAATGTGATGAACTAGAAACTTCAAGAAGTGGAGAACTCAGAAGGTCATCAAGACACAAATGGCAACCTACAAGGTATAGCTATGACACTTCTTTTTTGACTACTAAAGATTATGCTTACATGGAGAAAGCAGATGAAGACCCTTCTACATATGAAGAGGCAAAAGGTAAGGAAAATTGGGAGAAATCTATGAAAGAAGAGTATGATGCATTGATGGAGAATGAGACATGGGATTTGGTTCCTAAACCAAATAGTCAGAAGATCATTGGATGCAAATGGGTCTACAAGACAAAGAGGTATGCAGATGGAAGTGTGTCTAGTTATAAAGCTAGACTTGTTGTGAAAGGGTATGCTCAGACATATGGTATAGATTATGATGAGACCTATAGTCCTGTGGCAAAGATGGCAACCATTAGGACACTCATATCCATTGTTGCATGTAAAGGTTGGAGATTATGTCAATTAGATGTGATGAATGCTTTTCTTAATGGCTATATTCAGATGATGTTTTCATGGAGCAACCACAAGGGTTCATAGATAAAAGGTATTTAGAATATGTATGTAAGCTCAAGAGAGCTTTGTATGGTTTGAAACAGGTCCCAATGGCATGGAATTATAGACTTGTGAAGTTCTTGAAGGAACTTGGTTTCCAAGTATCTAAAGTTGATAGTAGCTTGCTTGTTAAAGCATGTGATGATGGGTTCATTTATATGTGCATAT
>CM035407.1:163882747-163897747 GCA_020310875.1 Ceratopteris richardii
GAGTGTTGGACAGATTGTGGAGAAAGGTTTACAGGTTAGATTCAACCAATTTGGAGCATTTGTGGAGGTTCCTAAGCAGGGGTTCAAGAGGATTGCTAAAGGAGAAAAATCATGTAGACTTTTCACTTTTGAGCTAGAAGACACAAAGAATATTGCACTATACAGTTATAAGGATCAAACACTTTCAGAGCTTGAGATTTGGCACAAAAGATTAGGGCATGTAGGAGAAAGAACCTTGAAACATATATGTAGGGATCAATGTGTTATTGGAATACCCAATGTTTCCAAACAACACATGATATATAAATGTAATGCTTGTCAATTTGGGAAGTCTCACAGGTTACCCTTCTCAAGGAAAGGCTACATGCATGAAGACTACCTAGAGCTTGTCCATACAGATGTATGGGGACCAAGCAAAGACCCCTCAATCTTAGGATCAAGGTACTATGTATCTTTTATTGATGATTATAGCAGGTGGACTGTATTGTACTTCATGAAGCACAAGGATGAGGTGTTTAATTGCTTTCAAAAATATCTTGCACTAGTTGAAAATCAGACAGGAAAGAACTTGAAGAGAGTAAGGTCAGATGGAGGAGGTGAGTACTTCTCCAATGAATTTGAAGACTTCTTGCAGGACAGAGGCATCAAAAGAGAAACCACCACAAGGTACACTCCTGAACAGAATGGGGTAGCTGAGAGAAGAAATACAATTGTTGAAACAGCTAGGTCTATGTTGAATGAAAAAAATTTACCTAATTACCTATGGTCAGAGGGTGTTTCTACTGCCACTTACCTCATAAATAGGTTACCATCTAAGTCCCTTGATGGGATGACACCCTATGAAGCATGGCATGGGAAGAAACCCTCACTTGACCATTGCAGGATATTTGGATGTGTAGCATATGTACACATTCCTTCTCAGATAAGAGGTAAGCTAGACCCAAAGGCTCAAAAGTACATCTTTATTGCATATGACCTAAATCAAAAAGGTTACAGGTTTTATAACCCTTCCAATAAGGGATTCATGGTTAGTAGAGATGTTGTCTTTGATGAAAATGATTCTTGGTATGAGAATGAATGCAAGAAGTTTAAACTACCCTATGACTTGGAAGAGGAGTTTCCAAGTCTTGCTAAGGAAGAACCTACTCAGAATGAAGACTCGACTTCAGATGATGAAGATGTTATCAACCTTGAAGAGTTCAAAGCATGGAAGTCCAAAGGAAAAGTCAAAATGAAGAAGCTTGAAGACATACCTGAATCTTCAAATCAGTCAATCAGAAGATCACAAAGAGAGAGCAAAAAACCTATCAGATATGTGTATGATACATCTCTTGTTACTAAACACTCTGTTTATCTTGCCAAAGATTTGTCAATTGAAGAATCCAGGATCATATGAAGAAGCCATAACCAAGACAGAATGGAAAGAAGCTATGGATGAAGAGATTGAAGCACTCAAGGAAAGTGACACATGGGAGCTAGTACCAAAGCAGGACTCCATGAAGGTAATAGGATCCAGATGGATCTATAAACTCAAAAGAAATTATGGCTCAATTAATAGGTATAAATCCAGATTGGTAGCCAAGGGGTTTGCACAAATCCAAGGCATTGACTATGAAGAGACATTCTCTATTGTGGCCACAATGCCAACAATCAGAGTGTTGGTAAGTGTGGCTACATCAAAAAATTGGAACATGTATCAATTGGATGTCAAGAATGCTTTCTTGAATGGATGGGTTTCAGAGGAGGTATATATGTCACAACCTCTTGGCTATGAGGACCCTAAGAAGGTAACATATGTTTGCAAATTGAAAAAGGCTTTATATGGATTGAAGCAGGCACCTAGGGCATGGAATTACAGGTTAACTACATATCTCCAAGACCAAGGTTTTGTCATGAGCAAGGCAAATACTTCTCTATTCATCAAGAGAAGTAATTCAGAGGTAGTATACCTTTGTGTTTACGTTGATGACATCATACTTACAGGTAATGATGTTAATGGAATCAGACAAATTAAAAGCCAGATGATGAAGGAGTTCAAGATCAATGATCTTGGTCTACCAAAGTATTTTCTTGGACTTCAGTTAGTCTATACTAACTCAGGAATATACATTACTCAGAAAAAATACATACAAGATATGTTGAAGAAGTTTCATTTGCAGGATGCCAAAGTTGCAAGTACTCCAATGGAGGTAAATCTAAAACTAAGTGCCCATGAAGGTGATGAAGTTAATGACATCACAGGTTATCAAAGTATGGTGGGTAGCTTGAACTATGCTACCTTAACAAGGATAGATATTGCATATGGAGTTAGTGTGCTAAGTCAGTTTATGCACAAGCCAAGGATACCTCACTTAGAAGCTGCCAAGAGAATCTTGAAGTACCTCAAGGGTACACAACATGATGGTTTGTATTTCCCCTACACTTCAGATATTGATATCAAAATTTACTCAGATGCAAATTGGACAGGATGCAAGGATGATAGGAGGAGCACTTCAGGATACATTTCATTTGCAGGTGATAAGCCAGTTTCATGGTCTTCAAAGAAGCAACCTACTATTGCTTTGTCTTCCACAGAAGCAGAGTATAGAGAACTGGCTAATGCCACACAAAAAGCCATATGGATCAAGCTTTTGTATACAGAATTGGGTTTATATACTAGGTCACCAATAATTTTTGGAGATAATACAAGCTCACTTCACCTTGTAGCTAATCCTATCTACCATGCTAGGACCAAACATATAGAGGTCTATTACCATTATGTGAGAGAAAAGTTGCTAAACAAACACATTCAACTAACCTATGTATCAACCAATATGCAGCGTGCAGATTTGTTGACTAAAGCTTTGGATGGAACCAAATTCAGCAGGTTCAAAGCAATGATTGGATTGCAGGATATACATGAAGAATGATGGATGAATACCAAGCCAAAATTTTTTTCTTGAGGGGGAGATGTTGGTGTAATTCACAAGCCTACACATTTGGCTTGATGGATACATTAAATTCTATGCACATATGAAGAAGCATAGGAACTAATGCTAGTGATTAATTACCACTTTATCTCATTGTAAAAGTCAAATTGACTTGGAATCTTTGTAAACACGTACCAAAAGGATTCCTGGAAAAAGTAAGCTTTTGATTGAAGGAATATCTCCTAGGATATAGGAGCTTAATCATAGGGAGCCAAAATTTTGATTTTGAATTCAAATTTTTTCTCACTCTCTATAAAAATGGTCATGAAAAAGTCGCGATTAGAACTCATCACTTCCAAGCTTCTCATTACTGTTTTTGAGTGTGTGTGAGGCCTACACTCTAGCCCACACCTATCCACACCATTAGGCAGTGATATTCATGCCAATGGATTTGTATACAAGTGTTCATTAATACAAATATCTTCATTAGTCATTTCTGAATTCTCTATCATACTACTTGAAAGTCTGGCAACTTGTGGAGTGCATATCTCAGTCATTTCTCCATCAAATTCACGGACTCAAAGCTTGTTGGATTCAACTTGAAGTTTTCTACACGCTATTAAAAATGGAAGAGATTCTACTCAGCCATTTCAGAGAAAAGCTTGTCGAGGTGATCACTGGTCATTGTCTGCTACAGTCCTAAAAAATCGGAGGTAAAGTTTAATTTGCTAAAGTGATTTCTCTGAGCATAGTTATCTTTTTACATCATTCCACTTGGAATATTTAGCTTGCTAAGCTAATTAGATACCCCTTAAAGGAATTCTTCCAATTCCTACTATGTTGGTCATACTGAGCAAAAGATCCAGCAGGTGTCAAGACATAAATAGAAGGTTTTCTTGAGATTGTGAGTTTCCAAGTTATTTGTTTTGATTCAATCTTTACACACATCATTTCCAAAGTACATAGGCCATTTTATGGTGTCATTGGAAAGCTAAGGAGGTCCACTTATCAACTCTGAAGCATCAAAGGGCTGGTACAAAGCAAGATTTAGCAGTACCTACTCAATCTCTTGGAGTGTCCATCCATCTTTCCCAACAAAAATAAGTAGCCAGATCGATAGATAGAAAAATACATAGGTAGATAGACATAAAGAAATTTAGATAGGTAGATGGACAAATAGATAGACAGATATACACATAGATAGATAGATAGATATATAGATAGATAGATAGATAGATAGATAGACAGATAGATAGATAGATAGATAGATAGATAGATAGATAGATAGATAGATAGATAGATAGATAGATAGATAGATAGATAGATAGATAGATAGATAGATAGATAGATAGATAGATAGATAGATATATATAATAGATAGATAGATAGATAGATAGATAGACAGATAGATAGATAGATAGATAGATAGATAGATAGATAGATAGATAGATAGATAGATAGATAGATAGATAGATAGATAGAGAGATAGATAGATAGATAGATAGATAGATAGATAGATAGATAGATAGATAGATAGATAGATAGATAGATAGATAGATAGATAGATAGATAGATAGATAGATAGATAGATAGATAGATAGATAGATAGATAGATAGATAGATATTTCGATAGATAGATAGATTGATAGATAGATACATAAATAGATAGATAGATAGATAGATAGATAGATAGATAGATAGATCGATAGATAGATAGATAGATAGATAGATAGATCGATAGATAGATAGATAGATAGAGAGATAGATAGATAGGTAGATAGATAGATAGATAGATAGATAGATTGATAGGTAGATAGATAGATAGATAGATAGGTAGATAGTGTTGGTGTAAATCACAAGCCTACACATTTGGCTTGGAAGATATCATGAAGACTCTACATACATGAAGAATCATAGGAACATATGCTAGTGGTTAATTACCACTTTATCTCATTGTAAAAGTCAAATTGACTTAGAATATTTTGTAATCACCTACCTAAGTGATTCGTGGAAAAGGTAACTCACTTGATTGAGAGAATATCTCCAAGCATTATGGAGCTTGATCATAGGGAGCTAAAAGTTTCAATTTGAATTCAAACTTTACTCATTACATATAAAAATGGACATGAAAAGTCGCGGGTAAGATCACTTCACTCCCGAGCTTCATTCTACTGTAACTGAGTGTGTGTGAGGTCTATACCATAGCCTACACCTCTCTACACCATTAGGCAATGTTATTCATGCCAATGGGATTGTACACAAGTGTTAATTTATAGATAAATTTACATCATTCATCTCTGTGTTCTCTGCTAGTCTACTCAAAAGTCTGTCAACTTGTCAAGGGCATATCTCGGTTAATACTCCATCAAATTCAGTGATTCAAAGCTTGTTGGATTCAGCTTGAAGCCTACGACATGCTGTCAAAATCTAAAGACATTGCATTCAGCCAATTCAGAGAAATCTGCGTCGAGGTGCTTACTGGTCTATTTCTGCTACAGTCCTAAAAAGTCGGGGGTATAGCTAATCTTGCTAAATTGATTTCTCTTAGCATAGTTTATCTTTGTACATCATTTAACTTGCAAATGGTAGCTTACTAAGCTAATTAAATACCCCTAGAATGAAGTTTATCAATTGCTACTCAACTGGTCACACTGAGTAAAACATCCAGCAGGTATCAAGACCAAAATAGAAGGTTTTCTTGAGTTTGTGACTTTCAAAGTTATCTGTTTTGATTCAATCATTGCACATATCATTTCCAAAGGACATAGGCCATTTCGTGATGCCATTGGAAAGCTAAGGAAGTCTACTAATCAAGTATGAAGCAAAAGAGGGCTGGTACAAAGCAGGTTTAGTAGTACCTACTCGATGTCTTGGATCATCCATCCATCTTTCCCAACAGTGGTATCAGAGCAAATAAGGTAAAATGGGAGATGGTTTTCCTTCATTTATTGATAAATTGGATAGGAACAATTATCAAGCTTGGTCTCTAAGGATGAAGACCTACTTACAAGGAAGGAGTCTGTATGGATACATCTCAGGAGATGAGGAATTGCCCTCATTCAAAGCAAGAGGATTGCCAACCAAGGAAGAACAAGAAAAACTCAACACATGGTGTGCAAAGGATGCATTGGCAAGGTCTTATTTACTCAACTCTGTTGGTGTAAATTACAAGCCTACACATTTGGCTTGGAAGTTATTATGAAGACTCTACATACATGAAGAACCATAAGAACATATGCTAGTGGTTAATTACCACTTTATCTCATTTGTAAAAGTCAAAATGACTTGGAATCTTTTGTAATCACCTACCAAAGTGAGTCATGGAAAAAGTAGCCTATTTGATTGAGAGAATATCTCTAAACTTTTAGGACCTTGATCATAGGAAGCTAAAATTTGAATTTGAATTCAAATTTTTGCACATATCCTATAAAAATGTACGTGGAAAAGTCGCGGGTAGATCACTTCACTCCCGAGCTTCATTCTTCTGTAATTGAGTGTGTGTGAGGACTATACCATAGCCTACACCTCTCTACACCATTAGGCAATGCTATCTATGCCAATGGGATTGTACACAAGTGCTAACTAATAGATACATTTACATCATTGGCAAGGTCTTATTTACTCAACTCTATATCTGACTTTCTTTTACCTCATATCAGAAATTGTAAGACTTCCTAAGAGACTTGCGAAACCTTGTCATCATATTTTTCTTCCAACACAAGGGCTAGGAAAAATCAGTTGTGGATTGAATTCACAACACTAAGGAAGCAACCTAAGCAAGCTGTTTCAGAATTTGTGACCAAGATCAAAGATATTGCAGATCAGTTAGCAAGCATAGGAGAAGAGATTGAAGGAGAACAAATTGTAAGGCAGATAATCAATGGAATCAAGGCTGATGACAAGTGGGAAAGCTTCACCACTGCAATGGATCTCTACATGGACATGCACACTCCAGATCTTACAACTCTCATGGGACAACTATTTACACATGAAGCAAAGCTCACCAAGAGTGGAGATACATCCAAAGGTAACAACTCTTTTGCCCTATACACTGATAAGAAATCTAAGGATACAGGCAAGAATAAGAAGGTGGAAGATGAAGGCTCTACCTCCCAAGCCAACTATGTAGGGAGAGGTAGATCTTCATGAGGAAGGGGCAGAGGAGGTAAGCAAGGTAGGGGGAGACCCTATAACTCATCACCATGTAACATTTGTGGTTTATCAAATCACACCACAGATGAGTGTTACAGGAATTAAAAAAATCAGAGAGGAAGAGGCTATCAAAGAGGTGGATACTCACAGTCTAGAGGAAGGTTCAACCAACACCAAGGCCACAACAACAATTACAACAACAACTACAACAACAATTACAATGGCAACTACCAAGGAGGATTCAGAAACAAAAAGGACTACAACAACTACACAGAGGAGCAGGATGACTCTCTCTTGATCATGAACATGAATTCAAAGTTAGGTACAAATGATGATCACTTATTTTATATTGATTCAGGGTCATGTGGCTGGTAATGTTGCACTACTCTCTGATCTTGAGGAACCAAAAGGTAAACACCAAGTCCAAACAGGTGATGATACAAAGCATTATGTAGTTAAAGTTGGAAATGGGAAGACTTGTGATGGTAATCAGAATTTGTTAAGCAGGGTACTCTCTGTACCAACCATTACACAGAACTTAATGAGTGTTGGTCAGATTGTAGAGAAAGGGTTGCAGGTCAGATTCAATCAATATGGAGCATATGTGGAGGACCCAAGACATGGATTCAAAAGGATAACTAAAGGAGAAAAAGCAGGTAGACTTTTCACTTTTGAGTTGGAAGATACAAAGAACATTGCATTATACAGTTATAAAGATCAAACACTTTCAGAGCTTGAGATTTGGCACAAGAGATTAGGGCACATAGGAGAAAGGACCTTGAAGCAAATGTGCAGGGACCAATGTGTGCTTGGGATACCTAATGTATCCAAGCAACATATGATTTACAAGTGTGGTGCTTGTCAATTTGGTAAGTCTCACAGGTTACCCTTCTCCAAGAAAGGATATATGCATGAAGACTATCTAGAGCTTGTACACACAGATGTATGGGGACCTAGCGAAGACCTCTCAGTCTCAAAGGTACTATGTGTCTTTTATTGATGATTATAGCAGATGGACTGTATTATACTTTATGAAGCACAAGGTTGAGGTATTTAATTGTTTTAAGAAATATCTTACACTAGTTGAAAATCAAACATGAAGGAATTTGAAGAGGCTAAGGTCAGATGGAGGAGGTGAGTACTTCTCCAATGAATTTGAGGACTTCTTGCAGGACAGAGGCATCAAAAGGGAAATAACCACAAGGTACTCTCCTGAACAGAATGGGGTAGCTGAAAGAAGAAATAGGTTAATTGTTGAGACAACTAGATCTATGCTTAATGAGAAGAAATTACCTAACTATCTATGGGCAGAGAGTGTCTCTACTGCCACCTATCTCATAAACAGGTTACCATCAAAGTCACTTCATGGTATGACACCATATGAAGCATGGCATGGTAAGAGACCATCATTGGATCACTGCAAAATTTTTGGGTGTGTAGCATATGTACACATTCCTTCACAGGTAAGAGGAAAGCTAGATCTGAAGGCTGAAAAATGTATTTTCATTGGATATGATTTAAATAAAAAAGGTTATAGGTTTTATAACCCTACCAATAAGGGATTTATAGTAAGCAGAGATGTGATCTTTGATGAGAATGATTCTTGGTATGATAATGAATGCAGGAAAGTCAAACTAACCTATGATTTGGAAGAAGAATTTCCAAAACTTACAAAGGAGGAACCTACTCAGAATGGAGAGTCAAGTTTAGATGATGAAGATACAATCAACCTTGAAGAGTTCAAGGCATGGAAGTCCAAAGGCAAAATGAATATGAAGAAGCTTGAGGACATACCAGAATCTTCAACTCAATCAATCAGAAGGTCTCAAAGAGAAAGCAAAAAACCTATGAGATATGGGTATGATACATCTCTTGTTACTAAACATTCAATTTATCTTGCAAAGGATTTGTCAAATGAAGAACCAGGTTCATATGAAGAAGCAATCACCAAATCAGAATGGAAAGAAGCTATGGATGAGGAGATTGAAGCATCAAGGAGAGTGATACATGGGAGTTAGTACCCAAGAAGGACTCCATGAAGGTAATAGGATCCAGATAGATCTATAAATTGAAAAGAAATTTTGATGGCACAATTAACAGGTACAAGGCCAGATTGGTAGCCAAGGGTTTGGCACAAACCCAAGGCATTGACTATGAAGAGACATTTTCTCCTGTGGCCAAGATGCCAACAATTAGAGTGTTGGTTAGTGTGGCTGCATCAAAGAATTGGAACATGTACCAGTTGGATGTCAAGAATGCTTTCTTGAATGGATGGATTTCAGAAGAGGTTTATATGTCACAACCTCCTGGTTATGAAGACCCTAAGAAGGTAACTTATGTTTGCAAATTAAAGAAGGCTTTATATGGATTGAAGTAGGCACCTAGGGCATGGAATTACAAGCTAACTACATACCTCCAAGACCAAGGTTTTTTCATGAGTAAGGCTGACACTTCTCTGTTCATTAAGAGAAGTAATTCAGAGGTAATCTATCTCTGTGTCTATGTTGATGACATCATCATTACAGGTAATGATGTCAATGGAATCAGAAGCATCAAAAGCCAAATGATGAAGGAATTCATGATTAATGATCTTGGATTATTGAAGTATTTTTTGGGACTTGAATTAGTTTACACTAATTTAGGAATATACATTACTCAGAAGAAGTATGTACAAGATATGTTAAAGAAATTTCAATTGCAGGATGCTAAAGCAGCAAGCACTCCAAATGAGGTGAATCTTAGGCTAAGTGCCCATGAAGGTGATGAAGTCCAAGACATTAGAGGTTATCAAAGTATGGTAGGTAGCTTGAACTATGCTACTCTTACAAGAATTGATATTGCATATGGAGTTAGTGTGCTAAGTCAATTTATGCACAAGCCAATGATACCTCACTTAGAGGCTGCCAAAAGAATCTTGAAGTATCTCAAGGGTACACACAACCATGGTTTGTACTTTCCTTACACTTCAGACATTGATATAAAAGTTTATTCAGATGCAGATTGGGCAGGATGCAAGGATGATAGGAGAAGCACTTCAGGATACATTTCTTTTGCAGGTGACAAATCAATTCCATCGTCTGCAAAGAAGCAACCAGCTGTTGCATTGTCTTCTATAGAAGCAGAATATAGAGGGCTAGCTAATGCCACTCAAGAAGCAATTTGGATTAAGCTTTTGTACACAGAATTGGGCTTATATACTAGGCCTCCAATTATCTTTGGAGATAATACAAGTTCTCTCCACCTTGCAGCTAATCCTATCTATCATGCCAGAACAAAACACATAGAAGTTCATTATCATTATGTGAGAGAGAAGTTGCTAAGCAAAGATATTCAGTTGACCTATGTGTCAACCAACATGCAATGTGCAGATTTGCTGACTAAAGCTTTGGATGGGACCAAACTTTGCAGGTTCAAATCTATGATTGGATTGCAGGATATACTTGAAGAATGAGGATGAAGGCTTAAGCCAAAACGTTTGGCTTGAGGGGGAGCTGTTGGTGTAAATTACAAGCCTACACATTTGGCTTGGAAGTTATTATGAAGACTCTATATAGATGAAGAACCATAGGAACATATGCTAGTGGTTAATTACCACTTTATCTCATTTGTAAAAGTCAAAATGACTTGGAATCTTTTGTAATCACCTACCAAAGTGAGTCATGGAAAAAGTAGTCTATTTGATTGAGAGAATATCTCCAAACTTTTAGGACCTTGATCATAGGAAGCTAAAATTTGAATTTGAATTCAAATTTTTGCACATATCCTATAAAAATGTACTTGGAAAAGTCGCGGGTAGATCACTTCACTCTCGAGCTTCATTCTCCTGTAATTGAGTGTGTGTGAGGACTATACCATAGCCTACACCTCTCTACACCATTAGGCAATGCTATCTATGCCAATAGGATTGTACACAAGTGCTAACTAATAGATACATTTACATCATTCATCTCTGTGTTCTCTGCTAGTCTACTCAAACGTCTATCAACTTGTCAAGGGCATATCACAGTCAATACTACTCCAAATTCAGTGATTCAAAGCTTGTTGGATTTAGCTTGAAGTCTACTACATGCTATCAAAAATTAAAGACATTCCATTAAGCAGATTCAGAGAAATCGTCATCTAGGTGCTCACTGGTCTATTTCTGCTACAGTCCTAAAAAGTCGGGGTATAGCTAAGTTTGCTAAATTAATTTCTCTGAGTATAGTTTGTCATTTTACATCATTCCACTTGCAAATGATAGCTCATTAAGTTAATTGAATACCCCTAGAAGGAATTTTATCAATTGCTACTGTGCTGGTCACACTGAGCAAAACATTCAACAAGTGTCAAGACCAATTTTGAATGTTTTCTTGAATTTGTGACTTCCAAAGTTATCTGTTTTGATTCAATCATTGCACACATCATTTCCAAAGGACATAGGCCATTTCGTGGTGTCATTGGAAAGCTAAGGAAGTCTACTAATCAAGTCTAAAGGAAGAGAGGGCTATTACAAAGCAGGTTTAGCAGTACCTACTCAGTTTCCTGGATCATCCATCCATCTTTCCCAACAAACTCTATATCTGATTTTCTTTTGCCACATATCAGAAATTGCAAGACTTCCCAAGAGACTTGGGAAACTCTGTCATCATATTTTTCCTCCAATACAAGGGCTAGGAAAAATCAGTTGTGGATTGAATTCACAACACTAAGGAAGCAATCCAAGCAAGCTGTTTCAAAATTTGTGACCAAGATCAAAGATGTTGCAGATCAGTTAGCAAGCATAGGACAAGAGATTGAAGAAGAACAAAGTGTGAGGCAGGTAATCAATGGAATCAAGGCTGATGACAAGTGGGAAAGCTTTACCACTGCAATGGATCTCTACATGGACATGCACACTACAGATCTTACAACTCTCATGGGTCAACTATTTACACATGAAGCAAAGCTCACCAAGAGTGGAGATACATCCAAAGGTAACAACTCTTCTGCCCTATACACTGATAAGAAATCTAAGGATAAAGGCAAGAGTAAGAAGGTGGAAGATGAAGGCTCTACCTCCCAAGACAACTATGCAGGGAGAGGTAGATCTTCAAGAGGTAGGGGCAGAGGAGGTAAGCAAAGTAGGGGGAGACCCTATAATTCATCACCATGTAACATTTGTGGTTTATCAAATCATACCACAGATGAGTGTTTTCAGGAATTACAAAAATTAGAGAGGAAGAGGCTACCAAAGAGGTGGATACTAACAGTCAAGAGGAAGGTTCAACAATCACCAAGGCCACAACAACAATTACAACAACAACTACAACAACAATTACAATGGCAACTACCAAGGAGGATTCAAAACTAGAAGGGACTACAACAACTACACAGAAGAGCAGGATGACTCTCTTCTGATCATGAACATGACTTCAAAGATAGGTACAAATGATGATCACCTATTTTACATTGACTCAGGGTGTTCAAATAATGTGGATGGTAATGTGGCACTACTCTCTAATCTTGAGGAACCAAAAGGTAAACACCAAGTCCAAACAGGTGATGACACAAAGCATTCTGTGGTTAAAGTTGGAAATGTGAAGACTTGTGATGGTAATCAGAATTTGTTGCGTAGGGTACTTTAAGTACCAACAATTACAAAGAACTTAATGAGTGTTGGTCAGATTGTAGAGAAACTTTTGCAGGTTAGATTCAATCAATATGGAGCATTTGTGGAGGACCCAAGACATGGATTCAAAAGGATAGCTAAAGGCAAAAAATCAGGTAGACTTTTCACTTTTGAGTTAGAAGACACAAAGAATATTGCACTATACAGTTATAAGGATAAAAAAACTTTTGGAGCTTGAGATTTGGCACAAAAGGTTAGGGCATATAGGAGAAAGAACCTTGAAGCAAATGTGCAGGGACCAATGTGTGCTTGGGATACCTAATGTATCCAAGCAACATATGATTTACAAGTGTGGTGCTTGTCAATTTGGTAAGTCTCACAGGTTACCCTTCTCAAGGAAAGGATATATGCATGAAGACTACCTAGAGCTGGTACACACAGATGTATGGGAACCTAGCAAAGACCCCTCAGTCTCAGGTTCAAGGTACTATGTGTCTTTTATTGATGATTATAGCAGATGGACTGTATTGTATTTTATGAAGCACAAGGATGAGGTATTTAATTGCTTTAAAAAATATCTTGCATTAGTTGAAAATCAGACAGGACGAAATTTGAAAAGGCTAAGGTCAGATGGAGGAGATGAGTACTTCTCCAATGAATTTGAAGACTTCTTGCTGGACAGAGGCATCAAAAGGGAAATAACCACAAGGTATTCTCCTGAACAGAATGGGGTAGTTGAAAGAAGAAATAGGTTAATTTCTGAGACAGCTAGATCTATGCTTAATGAGAAGAAGTTACCTAAATATCTATGGGCAGAGAGTGTTTCTACTCCCACTTACCTCATAAATAGGTTACCATCTAAATCACTTGATGGTATGACACCTTATGAAGCATTGCATGGGAAGAGACCTTCACTTGACCACTGTAAAATTTTTGGATGTGTAGCATATGTACACATTCCTTCTCAGGTAAGAGGTAAGAGAGATCCAAAGGCTGAAAAATGCATTTTCATTGGATATGATTTAAATAAAAAAGGTTACAGGTTTTATAACCCTACCAATAAGGGATTTATGGTAAGCAGAGATGTGATCTTTGATGAGAATGATTCTTGGTATGAGAATGAATGCAGGAAGGTCAAACTACCCTATGATTTGGAAGAGGAATTTCCAAAACTTACAAAGGAGGAACCTACTCAGGATGGAGATTCAAGTTCAGATGATGAAGATACAATCAATCTTGAAGAGTTCAAGGCATGGAAGTCCAAGGGAAAAATGAAGATGAAGAAGCTTGAAGACATACCTGAATCATCAACTCAATCAATCAGAAGATCTCAAAGAGAAAGCAAAAAACCTATCAGATATGGGTATGATACATCTCTTGTTACTAAACATTCAGTTTATCTTGCCAAGGATTTGTCAAATGAAGAATCAGGTTCATATGAAGAAGCAATCACCAAATCAGAATGGAAAGAAGCTATGGATGAGGAGATTGAAGCACTCAAGGAGAGTGATACATGGGAGTTAGTACCCAAGAAGGACTCCATGAAGGTAATAGGATCCAGATGGATCTATAAGTTGAAAAGAAATTCTGATGGAACAATTAATAGGTATAAAGCCAGATTGGTAGCCAAGGGTTTTGCACAAACCTAAGGTATTGATTATGAAGAAACTTTTTCTCCTATGGCCAAGATGCCAACAATCAGAGTGTTGGTAAGTGTGGCTGCATCAAAGAATTGGAACATGTACCAATTGGATGTCAAGAATGCTTTCTTGAATGGATGGATTTCAAAGGAGGTGTATATGTCACAACCTCCTGGCTATGAGGACCCTAAGAAGGTAAATTATGTTTGCAAATTAAAGAAGGCTTCATATGGATTGAAGCAGGCACCTAGGGCATGGAATTACAGGCTAACCACATACCTCCAAGACCAAGGATTTGTTATGAGCAAGGCAGATACTTCCCTGTTCATTACGAGAAGTAATTCAGAGGTAATCTATCTCTGTGTTTATGTTGATGACATCATCATTACAGGTAATGATGTCAATGGAATCAGATATATCAAAAGCCAGATGATGAAGGAGTTCAAAATCAATGATCTTGCGCTATTGAAGTATTTTTTAGGGCTTGAATTAGTTTACACTAATTCAGGGATATACATTACTCAGAAAAAGTATGTACAGGATATGTTGAAGAAGTTTCACTTGCAGGATGCTAAAGCAGCAAGCACTCCATGGAGGTGAACCTAAAGCTAAGTGCCCATGAAGGTGATGAAGTCCAAGACATTACAGGTTATCAAAGTATGGTGGGTAGCTTGAAGTATGCTACCTTAACTAGAATTGATATTGCATATGG
>CM035407.1:163922747-163940247 GCA_020310875.1 Ceratopteris richardii
GCTTACCAAGATGGCACATTTCCTTCCTATGAAAAAGACTGATACTGCTTTGAATGTTGCAAGAATTTTTGTGAAAGAAATTTCTCGATTGCATGGAATGCCTAAAAGCATAATTTCTGATAGAGACATTTGAATAGATAGAAACTCAACTTCGTATGAGTACAGCTTTCCATCCACAAACTGATGGGGAAACCAAGAGGGTTAACTTGGTAGTTGAAGATATGTTGCGTATGTATGTGAATGAAAAGCAGGATAATTGGAGTGAATATTTACCCTTGGTTCAGTTTGCATACAATAGTGCATGGCATGCATCTATAAAAATGACTCTATTTGAGGCTATGTACTGTTATAATTGTTTGAATCCACTTGCGTTTTTGGGTTTCCCAAATAAAGTGGAAGTATCCAAAAAAATGCTTGATAAGATGGATGAAGAACTTGGAAAAACTAAGAAATACATAAATGAAGCTCAGAAAAGACAAATGAAGTTCTACTATTTAAAGAGAAGACCACTTGAATTTCAAATTTATGAAATGGTATTTCTTGAAATTAATCGTCACTGATCTAACTTGTTGCTAGGGAAGGATCATCAAATTTCTCCTCGATATCCAGGTCCTTTTAAAATTTTGAAAGAAATTAGATCTCATGCTTATTTGCTGGAATTACCTAAACATTCAAATGTGCACCCTGTATTTCATGTTAGCTTACTCAAAAGATATGTACCTAATGCTGCTCATCTTTTGGAGGAGAATTATAAGCTAAAAGAAGATGGGTCTTTTGAGCTTCAAGTCGAAATAATATTAGATAGGAAGGAAAGAATGTTTAGAAATAGATCTATAGTAGAAGTTTTGGTGAAATGGCACTCATACCTAGTGGAAAATTCAAGTTGGGTGAACTTAGATTATTTTCTTACACATTATCCTTCTTTCCAACTCTAAGGACAAAGTTCTTCAAGGGGGAAGAATTGTAATAGGCCTCTTTTCTAGGGAAATATATCATTCTAAAGTTTCTAAATTTCATTGTGGTGATAATGTTTAGAATGAATAATTAGGTCATTCTATGGAGGTAGGAAAAATTTTCGGATGACAAGTTTCATATTCTCTCTCTAGATCTTATTCACATCATGTTTTGTAGTTGAAATTTGAAGGTGAAGATGAAAGAATTAAGAAAAAATCTACATGAGAGAAAGGTAGAGAAAGTATAGGAGAATAAAAGTGTTTGAGTGAAATTTTTATGAATCATGTTTTAAGCACCTTGTTCAGGGCTCTACGTTAAGTTCGTTGTAAGAAAATGTGTTGATTTTACTCTCTCTCTCTCTCTAGAATTTTGAAACTCGTAGGGCTCAAAAGTGGCATTTGGAGGCGGATTTGGACCTAGCTTGTCTCTAACACTATTGTGCAGATTGAAAAATTGAATAAAAGTGTCTCTCATAAGCTTAAGCTAATATCTCACCATTTTTGAGTTATAGGGCTTTCAAAAGTGCCATTTTACAACACTTGAAAAAAAAAGAGGGCTTCTCTATTTCTATTCGAATCCATGATTATAATGCTTACATGTCACCATGTCTAATTATGGGTATTTTTGGATATGTATTTTTGATGCTTTTCTCCTATTTTTGAATAGGTACGCAAAAAGAAAGCACACTACGATCGCATGGCTTTTTGCAAAAGTTTTGGAGAAACTCGAATTTTTCCTAAATTTGGTGGATCGCACACTTCTTTGGCGGGGTGGCGACCAAACTGTGCTATAGGGAGACCTGCCCATCAACTAAGGGGACGCACATAAATCAGAGAATTACCTTGTGATTGAGAGTGAGAGTGAGAGTGAGAGTGAGAGTGAGAGTGAGAGTGAGAGTGAGAGTGTGATTGAGAGTGCGAGTGTGAATGAGATTGTGATAGCTTGAGGGTGGTCGGGAGGTAGATGCTTCATCAAGAAGCTATTTTCCAAGGCTGTTGTAACCATTGATTATCATATTTAATATCATTGATTCTCATCTATAATATCAAAATTCTTCTTTCTCTGAGTCATATCCTTATGTATCAGATTTTCTCTTATCCTATGAAATCTCAGCATTATCTGTCCTCTGTTATTCTTAAATGATTGAAAGATTTTGATAGGGCATATGCTCTGATTGGGGAAACGCTATAAGGGGTATCAGAGTAGAATCCATTCTCGAGAAGGATGGAAGGTTTGATGCAGAAGGTGCGTGAGCAAGAAGAGCTTATTGAGAAGCTTCATGGATAATTACACAAAGAACGAGGTGGAAAACAACGAGAAGGTGCAACAAATTTATTCGTCAAACTCAATGATGAAGTGGGTAAAGTTGGAGGAACATCTAGTGTTCCTCAACAAAAACAAAAATGCAATTATGAAGATATGGAACCAAGTGAGTTAGCCCTTAACCAAGTTTTTGAGAAGGCAAAGTTGAATGCTTTTGATGGCGAGAAGAAGAGTGGTGAAGATCTTGAGGCATGGATTGAAGAGCTGGAAGATTTCTTTGACCTTCGACAATTTGGTGAGTCCAAGGAAAAAATTGGGATCCTCCACATGCATGGTATACTGAAGCTATGGCAGAAGCCCTATATGCGGACTCAGACACGTTCGCGTCTAGTTTCATGGAACTCGTTTAGAGAACAAGCTGAAAAACACTATTATTCTTCACACTACCATATGGAGAAGAAGGAGTTCTACAATTTTTTTCAACATGAAAGTGACAAGCATAGCTTATCTATTGATCAGTATAAAGAGAAGTTCCTACATCTTCACAAATATGCATTGGAGGTTAGTGGTGATGCTCTGAAGAGAAAATTTATTGAAGGGCTTCGTGAGGAACTTCGTTATCAAGTGAAGGGATCTGGATGCATCGATTTTGTAGATGTAGACCAAGTCTTTTTGCCCTCTCAATAATGTGAGGGTCTTTTTGCCAATGGATTGGTTGATGCCTCCTTTGATTTTCCACTTGCACAGGATTCTTACCTTGGTTACTAGAAGATGGATTCTTCCTTGAATTGTTCATGTTCATTGCAATAGGTCTCTATGGCCTATGTCCTGTCGCAATGAATCTGCTTCTATTTGCCTTTTGTGAATTGAACTTCTCCATCTTCTCAAAGTTCTCAGCCATCGCAACAACATCCAGAAAATCGATGCATCTAGATCCCTTGACTTGATAACGGAGTTCCTCACGAAGCCCTTTTGTCTTCATAACATCACCACTAACCTCGAATGCATGTTTGTGAAGACGTAGGAACTTCTCTTTGTACTCATCAATAGATAAGCTATGCTTCTCACTTTCATGTTGACGAAAATTGTAGAACTCTGTCTTCTTCTTCATATGGTTGTGTGGAGAACAATAGCATTTTCATCTTGTTCTCTAAACTCCTTCCAAAAAATTGGACTAGAATGCGTCCGAGTCTAAATATAGGACTTCCATGATAGCTTTGCAATACCATGCACGTGCAGGATCCCAACTTTTGCCTTGGAATCCTCACTAAATTGTCGAAGGTCAAAGAAATCCTCGAGCTCTTCAATCCATGCCTCGAGATCTTCACCACCCTTCTTCTCGCCATCGAAAGCATTCAACTTTTCCTTCTTGAAGACTTGGTTAAGGGCAAACTCACCTGGTTCCATATCTTTATAATTGCATTTTTGTTTTCCTCGAGGCACACTAGATGTTCCCGCAACTTCACCCACTTCATCATTGAGTTCCACGAATAAATTTGTTGCACCTTCTCGTTGTTTTCCACCTCATTCTTTGCGTAATTATCCATGAAGATTCTCAATAAGCTCCTCTTGCTCACGCACCTTCTACATCAAACCTTCCATCTTTTCCAAGAATCAATTATGCTCTAATACCACTTATATCATTTCCCCAATCGTAGTCTATCCCCAATCACAGTCTTTCGATCATTGAAGAATAATGAAGGAGAGAAAACGCAGAGATTTTACAGGATAAGAGAAAATTTTATATGGAAGAATATGACTCAGAGACAGAAGAATCTTAATATTATAGATGAGAATCAATGGTTACACGAGCCTTGGAAAATAGCTTCTTGGGGAAGCATCTACCTCCCGACCACCCCCGAGCTATCACAATCTCAGTCACACTCGCACTCTCAATTACACTCTCACTCTCACTCTCACTCTCAATCACAAGGTAATTCTGTGATTTCTGTGCATCCCCTTAGTTGATGCACATGTCTCCCTATAGCAAAGTTTCATCGCCACCCCGCCAAAGAAGTGTACGATCCACCAAATTTAGAAAAAAGTTGAGTTTCTCCAAAACTTTCGCAAAAAGCCAAGCGATCATAGTGTGCTTTCTTTTTGCGTACTTGTCCAAAAATAGGAGAAAAGCACCACAAACACATATCCATAATTAGACATGATGACATGTAAGCATTAGAATCACGTATTCAAATAGAATTACAGAGGCCCTCTTTTTTTTGAAGTGTTGGAAAACGGCAATTTTCAAAGACCTGTAACTCAAAAATGGTGAGGAATTAGCTTAAGCTTGTGAGAGACACTTTTATTCAATTTCCCAATCTACACAGTAGTGTTAGAGATGACCTAGGTCCAAATCTACCTCCAAATGCCACTTTTGAGCCCTACAAGTTTCAAAATTCTAGAGAGAGAGTAACATCAAGACATTATCTTACAATGAACTAAACCTACAGCCCTAAATGAGGTGCTTAAAACATGATTCATAGAAATTTCACTTCGAGAGTTTTATTCTCCTATACTTTCTCTACCCTTCTATCATGTAGAGTTCTTCTTAATTCTTTCATCTTCACCTTCAAATTTCAATTACAAAACATGATGCAAACAAGACCTAGAGAGAGAATATGAAACTTGTCATCCCAAAATTTTTCCTACATGCATAAAATAACCTAATTATTCATTCTAAGCATTATCCCCACAATGAAATTCAGAAAGTTCAAAATGAATTATTTCACTAGAAAAAAGGCCTATTACAATTCTTCCCCATTGAAGAACTCAGTCCTTAAAGTTGGAAAGAAGGATAATGTGTTAGAAAATCATCTAAGTTCTACTCGGTATGAGTGCCATTTCACCAAAATCTCTATGATAGATCTATTTCTAAGCAATCTTTCCTTCATTTTCGATTGAAGCTCAAAATAGCCATCATCTTTCAGCTTATAATTCTCCTGCAAAACATGAGCAGCATTAGGTTCATATCTTTTGAGTAAGCTAACATGAAATATAGGGTCCACATTGAGAAAGTCGATGGTCCTTCCCTAGCAACAAGTTAATTGATGGGGATTACCTTCAAGAAATACCATATCATCAATTTGAAATTCAAGTGGTCTTGTCTTTAAGTCGTAGAGCTTCTTTTGTCTTTTTGAGCTTCTTTTGTATGTTTCTTAATTTCTCCAAGTTCTTCATCCATCTTATCAAGCATTTCTTTGGATAATTGCACTTTATTTGGAAAACCCAAAAATGAAGGTGGAGTCAATCAATTATAACCATACATAGCCTCAAACGGGGTCGTTTTTATAGATGTATGCCATGCACTATTGTATGCAAACTCAGCCAAGGGTAAATATTCACTCCAATAATCTTGCTTTTCATTCAACGAAGTTGAGTTCCAATCGATTCAAATGTCTCTTTCCAGAAGTTTGATGTAAATCTAGAGTCTCTATGAAAAATTATGCTTTTAGGCATTCCATGCAATCAAAAAAATTCTTTTACAAAGATTCTTGCAACATTCAAAGCAATATCACTCTTTTTGATAGGAAGGAAATGTGCCATCTTGGTAAGCTAATCGACTACAAAAAATATGGTATCATGCGTACTTGTGGTCAGAGGTAATTTAGTGATAAAGTCCAAAGAAATAGCCTCCCATTTCTGATTTGGAGCATCCAAAGGTTGAAGCATTCTAGGCTTTCTCTTAAACTCACTTTTCACCTGTTGGCATTTCAAACATTCACTAACATATTTTCTAATATCCCACTTCATACATGGCCAAAAGTAAGAATACTTTGTTTTAACGTAGGTCCTTGAATAACCTGGATGTTTAGAGAAAGGTGCATCATGACAATCGTGCAATATTCTAACTTTTAATAGAGACTTAGAAGATATGTACAATCGATTATTACAATACAAGGATCCATTCTGCAAAATGAAAGTTTTCCTTATACATCGATCCCTTGTTTGCATTCAAAAATTAGAATAGGTGCATAAAAAGAGTCAAGTTTGAGTTCTTCTTGAATTTGATTAAGAAAATCAATATTTATTATAGAAAGAAGACTACATAAAGGGCTTCAACTCAATGTATCAGCGACCTTATTTTCCTTACCAGCCGAATACTTAATGTCAAAATCATACTCACTTAATAATTCAATCCAACGCTTCTGTTTGTTATTAAGTAATGGTTGTATGAAAATTGATATTAGAATCTGATGATCTATTTTCAATTCAAACTTAACCACTAACAATAGATGTCTCCAATGCTTAAGTGCATGCACAACAACAAGCATTTCTAGATCATCAGTAGGATAGTTAAGTCCATCCTCTCAAAGTTCTAATAAGGTAGTCTTTTGGTGTGCCCAATCGAAGGCAATAAGCATCATCAAGGAAGAAACAATGATTGAAAAAGCAGATGATGGAGGTAAGTGCCTTAATTCTACTTTACTTTGCATGGTGGCTAATTCTTTCCCAACGGCTTCTGTAATTATGATTTTGGGTATGCTTTCTATGCATAAAATTAGATTTCTGATTGATTCACGTAGTACACATTGTTTTCTATCTTTCAAATTGGTAGGGAATTTGTTGGATACCTCTAAATATGTAGATAACTAGACCTGTAGAGATGGCCGATGGACGACCGCATTATACAAAAGGATACGTTGAAAACCTTGCATTTACTTTTTGTGATAGGTCTTTTTCTAGAAATTTTCATGTGATTGAGATGAAATAGAGTGATGCAATCATACACATGGGCTAGTTAGCTCAGAATTCTGCAACAATTGATTGCGAGCAAAGAACAATCACTTTAAGGCGAGATAGTGAATCTACACACATTCTAGGTGATGCATATAACCATAAACCTATACTTATTTTTGCTATGCAGATAATTAGAGGTATACATGATAGCTATAGAACATTTGTAGTGTATGTGAACAATCTGCATGAGGAAGATAATGTTGAAAGTATTCAAAATTATGTAGAAAATCTTTAGAAAGAATATGCCGATGTATTTCTAGAAGACTTTCTTGGTATACCTCCAACTAGGCAGACTGACCATGCCATTGACCTATATCTAGGGAGTGAACCATATTCTAGATCATCCTATAGATTTAACATCGATGAATTAAGGAAGCTTAAGATTCAATTAGATGATCTTTTGAAGAAAGGCTTGATAAAGCTGAGTGTCTCACCTTTGGGTGCACCTATTTTATTTTAGAAGAAGAAAGACGGCTCTCATAGATAATGCATCGATTATAGGGGGTTGAATAAAAGAACAATTAAAAATAAGTATCCAATCCCTCACATACATGACTAATTAGGTCAATTAAATGGAACAACTCTGTTCACTAAGATTGACTTAAGATCTGGATATCACCAAATTAGGATCAAAACAAAGGATATTCCCAAGTCAGCTTTTCGAACACGATATGGTTAGTAAAAGTTTAAGGTTTTAGCTTTTGGATTAACCAATTCTCTTGCTACATTTATGTGCTTGATGAACAATGTTTTTCATAATTACCTAGATGAATTCATCTTAGTATTTCTTGATGATATATTTGTATACTCTAAAGAAAATTCTGAGCATGCGATACATCTCAAGAAACTTTGCAAACTCTTAGAGACCACAAATTGTATGGAAACAAGAGTAAGTGTTTCTTTGCTAAGGATAAACTTGTGTATCTAGGAAGAGTCATATCATAAGAAGGAGTCCATATAGATGAAGATAAAGTAAAAACTATAGTTGATTGGCCGATTCCTAAGACTGTAAGGGATGTTAGAGCTTTTGTTGGGTTGACACAATATGAAATAGCACATAATAAGGATTTCTCTAAATTAGCTACTCCCCTCATAGAATTGACTAAAAAGAATGTAGGATTTGCATGGAGTGATGCCTGTCAAAAATCATTTGAAACATTGAAACAAAAAGTTATTGAAAATTGTGTTTTGAAAATTCCAAAAATGGAAAAACCTTTTGTGGTTGCATGTGCAGTCAGATAGATGTGTTCTATCATAGGATGGTAGGGTGGTTGCATATGAGTCTAGAAAATTAAGAAAACATGAATTTAACTATCCTACTCATGATCTAGAAATGCTTGTTGTTGTGCATGCACTTAAGCATTGGAGACATCTATTGTTAGGGGTTGAGTTCGAATTGAAAACAGATTATCAGATTCTAAAGTACATTTCCACACAACCATTACTTACTAACCGACAGAAGCGTTTGATTGAATCATTAAGCGAGTATGATTTTGACAATTTTGTCAATCAAATTCAAGAAGAACTGAAACATGACTCTTTTTATGCACCTATTTTGAATTTTTTGAATGCAAACAGAGGATCAATGTATAACGAAAAATTTCATTTGCAGAATGGATCCTTGTATTGTAAAATCGATTGTGTATATCTTCGGAGTCTCTGTTAAAAGTTAGAATATTGCATGATTGTCATGATGCACCTTTCTCAGCACATCAAGGTTATTCAAGGACCTACATTAAAACAAAGTATTCTTACTTTTGGCCATGTATGAAGTGGGATATTAGAAAACATGTTAGTGAATGTTTGAAATGCCAATAGGTGAAAACTAAGTTTAAGAGAATGCCTAGAATGCTTCAACCTTTGGATGTTCCAAATTAGAAATGGGAATCTATATCTTTGGACTTTATCACTAACTTACCTCTGACCAGAAGTAAGCATGATACCATATTTGTTGTAGTCGATTGGCTTACCAAGATGGCAAATTTCCTTCCTATGAAAAAGACTGATACTACTTTGAATCTTGCAAGAATCTTTGTAAAAGAAATTTTTCGATTGCATGGAATGCCTAAAAGCATAATTTTTGATACAGACTCTAGATTTAAATCAAACTTCTGGAAAGTGACATTTGAATCGATTGGAACTCAACTTCGTATGAGTACAACTTTCCCTCCACAAACTGATGGGGAAACAGAGAGGGTAACTGGGTGGTTAAAGATATGTTGCATATGTATGTGATGAAAAGTAGGATAATTGGAGTGAATATTTACCCTTGATTGAGTTTGCATACAATAGTGCATGGCATGCATCTACAAAACTAACTCCGTTTGAGGCTATATATGGTTATAATTGTTTGAATCCACCTTCGTTTTTGGGTTTTCCAAATAAAGTGGAAGTATCCAAAGAAATGCTTGATAAGATGGATGAAGAACTTGGAAAAATTAAGAAACACATAAAAGAAGCTCAAAAAAGACAAAAGAAGTTTTATGATCTAAAGAGAAGACCACTTGAGTTTCAAATTGATGATATGGTATTTCTTAAAGTTAATCCTCACCGATCTAACTTGTTGCTAGGGAGGGATCATCGACTTTTTTCTCGATACACAGGTCCTTTTAAAGTTTTGAAAAAAGTTGGATCTCTTGCTTATTTGCAAGAATTACCAAAACATTTAAATGTGCACCTTGTTTTTCATGTTGGATTACTCAAAAGGTATGTTCCTTATGCTTCTCATGTTTTGCAGGAGAATTATAAGCTCAAAGATGATGGCTTATTTGAGATTCAACCGGAAATAATATTATATAGGAAGGAAGATTGCTTAGAAATAGATCTATAGTAGAAATTTTGGTGAAATGGCACTCATACCTAGTAGAAGACTCGAGTTGGGTGAATTTAGACGAGTTTCTAACACATTATCCTTCTTTCCAACCCTAAGGACAGAGTTCTTCAAGGGGGGAGGAGAATTTGTAATAGGCCTCTTTTCTAGTGAAATAATTGAGTTTGAAATTTTTGAATTTCATTGTGGGGATAATGCTTAGAATGATAATTAGGTCATTTTATGCATGTAGGAAAAATTTTGGGATGAAAAGTTTCATGTTCTCTCTTTAGATCTTATTTGCATCATGTTTTGTATTTGAAATTTGAAGGTGAAGATGAAAGAATTAAGAAAAACTCTCCATGAGAGAAAGGTACAGAAAGTATAAGAGAATAAAAGTGTTTGAGTGAAATTTTTATAAATCATGTTTTAAGCACATTGTTCAGGCTCTACATTTAGTTCATTGTAAGAAAATGTCTTGATTTTACACTCTCTCTAGAATTTTCAAACTTGCAAGCTCAAAAGTGACATTTGGAGGCGGATTTGGACCTAGGTCGACTCTTAACACTATTGTGCATATCAAAAAATTGAATAAAAGTGTCTCTCACAAGATTACCCTAATTTCTCACCATTTTTTCTAATGCTTACATGTCACCATGTCTAATTATGGATATTTTTGGATATGTCTTTTCGGTGCTTTTCTCCTATCTTTGGATAGTTATGCAAAAAGAGAGCACACTACAATCGCATAGCTTTTTGCAAAAGTTTTGGAGAACCTTGATTTTTTTTGTAAATTTGGTGGATCACACACTTCTTTGGCGGGGCGACGATGAAACTCTGTAATAGGGAGACTTGTGCATCAACTAAGTTGACCCACAAAAATCACAGAATTACCTTGTGATTGAGAGTGAGAGTGAGAGTGCAAGTGTGAATGAGATTGTGATAGCTCGGGGGCGGTGGAGAGGTAGATGCTTCATCAAGAAGCTATTTTCCAAGGCTATTGTAACCATTGATTCTCATCTATAATATTTGAATTCTTCTTTCTCTGAGACATATTCTTCTGTATCAAATTTTCTCCTATCCTGTGAAATCTCTTTATTTTCTCTCCTCTGTTATTCTTGAATGATTGAAAGATTGTGATTGGGGAAACACTATAAGTGGTATCAAAGTAGAATCGATTCTTGGGAATGATGGAAGGTTTGATGCAAAAGGTGCATGAGCAAGAGGAGCTTATTGAAAAGCTTCATGGAGAATTACGTAGAGAACCAGGTGGAAAACAACGCTAAGGTGCAACAAAATTATTCGTGGACCTCAATGATGAAGTGGGTGAAGTTGCGGAAACATCTAGTGTGCCTCGAGAAAAACAAAAATGCAACTATGAAGATATGGAACCACGTGGGTTTTCCCTTAACCAAGTTTTCAAGAAGGCAAAGTTGAATGCTTTTGATGGTGAGAAGAAGAGTGGTGAAGATCTTGAGGCATGGATTAAAGAGCTGGAGGATTTCTTTGACCTTCGACAATTTAGTAAGGATTTTAAGGCAAAAGTTGGGATCCTGCGGGTGCGTGGTATCGCAAAGCTATGGTGGAACTCCTATATGCAGACTTGGATGCATTCTGGTCCAGTTTTATGGAAGGAGGTTAGAGAACAAGCTGAAAAACACTATTGTTTTCCATAGTACCATATGGAGAAGAAGATGGAGATCTACTATTTTCTTCAACATGAAAGTGATAAGCATAGCTTATCTGATGATGAGTACAAAGAAAAGTTGTTATGTCTTCATAAATATGCATTGGAGGTTAGTGGTGATGCTCTCAAGAGCAGATTTATTGAAGGGCTTCATGAGGAACTCCGTTATCAAGTCAAGGGATCTAGATGCATCGATTTTCTAGATGCTTTTGCGATGGATGAGAACTTTGAGAAGATGGAGAAGTTCAATTCTTAGAAGGCAAATAGAAGCATATTCATTGCAACGGGACATAGGCCATCGAGACCATTGCAATGAACATGAACAATTCAAGGGAGACTTCATCTTCTAATAACCAAGGTAAGAATCCTGCTCAAGTGGAAAATCAAAGGAGGCATCAACCAATCCATTGGCAACAAGACCGTGAATTTATTGAGAGGGCAAAAAGACTTGGTCTATGTTTTTTTTGCGGGGAGCAAGGGCATCAGACATATGAGTGCCCGAATAAGGCAGTCTTTCGGCCTATGCAATAAGCATCATCAAGGAAGAAACAATGATTGAGAAAGCATATGATGGAGGTAGGTACCCTAATTCTACTTTAGGTTGCATTGTGCCTAATTCTTTCCCAAAGCTTCTCTAATTTTGATTTCACATATGCTTTTACGCATAAAATCAGACTTCTGATTGATTCAGGTACTACACATTGTTTTCTATCTTTCAAATTGGTACAAAATTTGGGGATACCTCTAAATATGAAGATACCTAGACCTGTAGAGATGGCCAATTCGATGACTATGTTATAAGAAAGGATATGTTGAAAACCTTGCATTTACTTTTCTGGAAATTTTCATCTAATTGTGATGAATACTATGATGCAATCATAGGCATGGACTAATTACTTCAAAATTTTGCAACAATTGACTGTGAGCAAAGAACAATCACTTTAAGGCTAGATGGCGAATCTACTCACATTCAAGGTGATGCCTATAACCCTAACCCTATTCTTATTTCTATTATGCAGATAAGTAGAGGTATATGTGATGGCTCTAAAACATTGGTAGTGTATGTGAACAATCTGCATGAGGAAGATAATGATGAAAGTATTCCAAAATCTTTTGAAAGAATATGCCGATGTATTTCTAGAAGACTTGTCTGGTATACCTCCACATAGGCAGATTGAACATGCCATTGAACTATATCCAAGGAGTGAACCGTATTCTAGAACACCCTATAGATTTAACATCGATGAAGTAAAGGAGCTTAAGATTCAAGTAGATGATCTTTTGAAGAAAGGCTTGATAAGACCGAGTGCCTCACCTTGGGGTGCACTTATTTTATTTCAGAAGAAGAAAGACGGCTCTTATAGGTTATGCATTGATTATAGGTGGTTGAATAAAAGAACAATTAAAAATAAGTATCCACTCCCTCACATAGATGACTTATTAGGTCAATTCAGTGGAACAACTGTATTCACTAAGATTGACTTAAGATCTGGATATCACCAAATTAGGATCAAAAGAGAGGATATTCCCAAGAGAGCTTTTCGAACACGATATGATCACTACAATTTTACAGGTTTACCTTTTGGAATAACAAATGCTCTTTCCACATTTGTGTGCTTGATGAACAATGTTTTTCATAATTAGCTAGATGAAATAATCTTAGTATTTCTTGATGATATATTTCTATTTCTAAAGATGATTCTGAGCATGCGGTACATCTCAAGAAGGCTTTGCAAACTCTTAGAGACCACAAATTGTTTGGAAAGAAGAGTAAGTGTTTCTTTGCTAAGGATAAGCTTTTGTATATAGGAAGAGTCATATCAAAAGAAGGAATCCATATAGATGAAGATAACGTAAAAAATATAGTTGATTGGCCGATTCCTAAGATTGTAAGGGATGTTAGAAGTTTTCTTGGGTTGGCACAATATGAAATAGCACATATTAAGGATTTCTCTAAGATAGCTACTCCCCTCATAGGATTGACTGAAAAGAATGTAGGATTTGCATGGAGTGATGCCTATCAAAACTCATTTGAGACATTGAAACAAAAAGTTGTTTAAAAATGTGTTTTGAAAATTCAAGAAATGGGAAAACCTTTTGTGGTTGTATGTGATGCAAGTGGCATTCAAATACGATGTGTTCTTTCATAGGATGGTAGGGTGGTTTCATATGAGTCTAGAAAATTAAGAAAACATGAACTTAACTATCCTATTGATGATTTGGAAATGCTTGCTGTTGTGCATGCACTTAAGCATTGGAGACATCTATTGTTAGGGGTTATGTTTGAGTTGAAAACAGATCATCAGAGTCTAAAATACATTTTCACACAACCATTACTTAATAACAGGCAGAAGCATTGGATTGAATTATTAAGTGAGTATGATTTTGACATTAAGTATCTAGCTATTAAGGAAAATAAGGTCGTTGATGCATTGGGTCAAAGACCTTTATGTAATCTTCTTTCTGTAATTAATTCTGTTTTTCTCAATCAAATTCAAGAAGAATTGAAACATGACTCTTTTTATGCACTTATTTTGCATTTTTTGAATGCAAACAAGGGATCGATGTATAAGGAAAACTTTCATTTGCAGAATGGATCCTTGTATTGTAATAATCAATTGTGTAATTCTTCTGAGTTTGTGTTAAAAGTTAGAATATTGCATAATTGTCATGATGCACCTTTCTTTGCACATTCAAGTTATTCAAGGACCTACGTTAAAACAAATTATTCTTACTTTTAGCCATGTATGAAGCAGGATATTAGAAAATATGTTAGTCAATGTTTGAAATGTCAACAAGTGAAAATTGAGTTTAAGAGAATGCCTAGAATGCTTCAGCCTTTGGATGTTTCAAATCATAAATGGGAATCTATTTCTATGGACTTTATCATTAAATTACCTCTGACGAGAAGTAAGCATGATACCATATTTGTTGTAGTTGATCGGCTTACCAAGTTGGCACATTTCCTTCCTATGAAAAAGACTGATACTACTTTGAATGTTGCAAGAACTTTTGTAAAAGAAATTTTTCGATTGCATGGAATTCCTAAAAGCATAATTTCTTATAGAGACTCTAGATCTACATCAAAGTTCTAGAAAGCGACATTTGATTGGAACTCAACTTCGTATGAGTACAACTTTCCATCCACAAACTGATGGTGAAACCGAGAGGGTTAGGTGGGTAGTTGAAGATATGTTGCATATGTATGTGAATGAAAAGCAGGATAATTGGAGTGAATATTTACCCTTGGTTGAGTTTGCATTCAATAGTGCATGGTGTGCATCTAAAAAACTGACTCTCTTTGAGGCTATGTACGGTTATAATTGTTTGAGTCCACCTTCATTTTTGGGTTTTCCAAATAAAGTGGAAGTATCGAAAGAAATGCTTGATAAGATGGATGAAGAACTTGGAAAAATTAAGAAACACATAAAAGAAGCTCAAAAAAGATAAAAGAACTTCTAGGATTTAAAGAGAAGAAGACTTGAATTTCAAATTGATGACATGGTATTTCTTAAAGTTAATCCTCACCGATCTAACTTGTTGCTAGGGAAGGACCATGGAATTTCTCCTCGATACGCAAGTCATTTTAGAGCTTTGAAAAAAATTGGATCTCTTGCTTATTTGCTGAATTACCTAAACATTCAAATGTACACCCTGTATTTTATGTTAGCTCACTCAAAAGATATGAACCTAATGCTGGTCATGTTTTGCAGGAGAATTGTACGCTAAAAGATGATGGATCTTTTGAGCTTCAACTCGAAATAATATTAAGTAGGAAGGAAAGATTGCTTAGAAATAGATCTATAGTAGAAATTTTGGTGAAATGGCACTCATACATAGTAGAAGATTCCAGTTGGGTGAACTTAGACGATTTTCTAACACATTATCCTTCTTTCCAACTCTGAAGGTAGAGCTCTTCAAGGGGGGAAGAATTGTAATAGGCCTCTTTTCTAGTGAAATAATTCATTTTGAACTCTGATTATGTAATATCTGACTGTATGAAATTCTACGAAGCAAAATCTAACTGAGGAAATGTTGAGCCTCAAACTAGCACATGAAAACCATTGTATTACTCAAAAATCACTTAAGTAATCTTGGACCAAAAACTATCAAGAAAACATGCCAGATGTGAACCAAATGAAGATAAATAAGCCCTCTTACTTCTGTGATCACTAATGTTGCTGATCAAATTATCAAAATTACATATCACCTGCACCAAATCAGTTGACAACCAATACATATAAGGAGGTTTCCCTTGAAATTTCTTCAGATTAAATCCATTAATAGATTTTTCCACAGAAAAGTCCCTTGTCCTAAATCCTACACAATCTGATATAGATCTTTATATCTCAAGGTGATATTTCTTGTATGTGGTCCTAGCCTTGCATTATACACCATGACCCAATCTCCAAACTCAAATATCTTAAATTTGACATTCATGTTAACCCAATCTTGTCTCCTTCTTTGGACCATCTCTGTTATCTATGCACTAACTAAGTGGTCCTCCTCCAATTGTAAAAGTTTCTTACTCCTATGCTTGACCGATAACTCGGGAGACATCTTTTCTACTGTTACACTCAAACTTGGAACCACAAACTCCATTGGAACCACTCCTTCTAAGCCATACACCAATCTGAATGGTGTCATTTGTTGTGGTTACCTTAAAAGCTGTTGAGAATGACAACAATGCTGAATCTAGCAACAAATTCCAATTTTTTTGATTGTCATGAACTAATGTTTTAAGAATCCATAGTAAAATTTTATTAGTTCTTTTCTCTTGGCCATTTTCTTGTGGATGATAAGCTATAAAACTTTTGTGCATAATCAGATGTGTTCTTGTTAATTTGGAAATGAATTCATTGAGAAAATGAGTTTTTCTATCACTCACAAATTCTACCGGCCAACCAAATCTAGTCATAATGTTGTGGTAGAGAAAATTTGCTACACTAGCTACCCTATTATCTTTAAGTGCTACTATTTCCACCCACTTTGTGCAATAGTCCATTTCCACTAGAATATACCTATTTCCACACTGAGTAATCGGCTTAATGGGACCAACAAAATCCATCCCCCATTTTTGAAATGGATCTAATAGCAAAACTGGTTGATCTGACATTCTATCTGAATTACTTGATTCACCTATTTTCTGACAAATGACACACCTTTTGGAAAAATTCATAAGCATCCATTAATACTTTAGGCCATGATAACCCAACTTGTAGAATCTTTGTACTTGTAATATTCCATAATAGATGTCCTCTTGTTGCTCGTGATAGTGCTTTCTGCAAAACAACTAGTTGCTCAAAATCTAGCACACATCTTCTAATTATCTGATCCACCCATCTTTTATATAATGCACCTTCTATCACCAAATATGGCCTACTTTTCAAAGAAAACTTCTTTCTCTAATCAGGTGTAAACTGTTGAGGCAATACTCCATCTATTAGGAATGCTAACAACTGGTCATACCAAGAATCAGAGTCAACAATCTGAGCATTTAATCATTTTGCATCCGAAAACTCATCATTCACTCCCACTAGTGCTTCTCCTGACTCTAACCTACTAAAATAATCAGCCACGACATCCTCTTTACCTAGAGTATGCATGACCACAAAATCAAATTCTTGTAATAAAAGCATCCATCTCGCCAATCTTCCTCTCAACAGAGGCTTCTTGATAAGATATACCAAAGCCTTATGGTCTACATGGAAAACCATTTTATTACCCAACAAATAATGCTTGAATTTATTCGGAGCATATACCCTTGCCAACAGCTCACGTTCAGTAATTGGATAATTCCTTTTCCATGAAGACAACACTCTACTAGCATAATAAATTGGTTTATACCATCCTTTTTTTGTTTGGTGCATCAACACTACTCCTATTGCTACATCCAATGCATCTACAAATATGTGAAAAGGTAAAGACCAATCTGGTGGCTACAAAATTGGAGCTACTGAAACCATCTTCTTTAATAACTGAAAAGCCTTCTATTGAGCCTCAACCCATACAAAGGGATCATCTTTTTTTCTTAAATGCATCAAGGGTAA
>CM035407.1:163945247-163952747 GCA_020310875.1 Ceratopteris richardii
TACCTGTAAGTATGATATCATCAACATATACACATATGTATATTACCTCTGAATTACTTCTCTTGATGAATAGAGAAGTGTCTGCCTTGCTCATGACAAAACCTTGGTCTTGAAGGTAAGTGGACAACCTGTGATTCCATGCCCTAGGTGCCTGCTTCAATCCATAAAGAGCTTTATTCAATTTTCACACATATGTTACCTTGTTTGGATTCTCATAGCTAGGAGGATGTGACATATATACCTCCTCTGAAATCCATCCATTCAAAAAAGCATTTTTTACATCCAACTGATACATGTTCCAATTTTTTGATGCAGCCACACTCACCAACACCCTGATGCATCCTTGGCACACCATGTGTTGAGCTTTTCATGTTCTTCCTTTGTTGGTAGTCCTCTGGTTTTGAATGAGGGCAATTCCTCATCTCCTGATATGTATCCATAAAGACTCCTTCCTTGTAGGTATGTTTTCATCCTTAGAGACCATGCCTGATAGTTGTTCTTGTCCAATTTATCAATAAATGAAGGAAAACCATCTCCCATTTTACCTTAACTTGCTGTGATACCATTGTTGGGAATGATGGATGGACACTTCAAGAGAATGAGTAGGTACTGCCAAATCCTGCTTTCTACCAGCCCTTTGATTCTTTAGAGTTGATAAGTAGAATTTCTTAGCTTTCCAATGACACCATAAAATGCCCTATGTACTTTGGAAATGATGTATGAAAAGGTTGAACCAAAACAGCCAACTTTGAACTTCAAGTCTTCAAGAAAACCTTCTATTTTTTACTACACACCTTGCTCAGTATGACCAGCACAGTAGGAATTGGAAAACTTACTTTTAGGAGTATCTAATTAGCTTAGCAAGCTAAGTATTCCAAGTGGAATCACTTAAAAAGATTAACTATGCTCAGAGAACTTAATTTAGCAAGTAAACCTTTAAACCCAATATTTTAGGAATGTTGCAGACTTTGCCCAGTGATCACTTCGACAGACTTTCCTCTGAAATGGCTGAAAAGAAATCCTTCAAATTTTTGATAGCTTTTAGACAACTTTGCGTTGGTTCCAACAAGCTATAGAACTTTGAATTTGGTGAAGAAATGAGTGAGATATGATCTCCACAAGTTGACAGACTCTCAAACACTATGACAGAGAACTCAGAAATGAACAACGTAGATATATGTATTAATGAACAATGTTGTACAATGCCATGGCATGAATATCATTGCCTTATGGTATAGACTAGTGTGGGCTAGAGTGTAAGCCTCACACACACTCAGAACTGGGAATGAGAAGCTCGGAAAGTGACTTGCATCCCCTCCACTTTTTGATTATCACATTTATATTAGTTGAGTTCAAAATTTGAATTTGAATTCAAACTTTTGGATCTCTATAATCATGCTCCTACATCCAAGGAGATATTCTCTTAATTGATTATGCTTTACAACTAATAAAGTTCATGACTCCCTTGGGTAGGTGGTTACAAAGATTCCAAGTCAAATACGACTTTTACAAAAGGATAAAATGGCAATTAACCATTAGCATTGATTCCTATGCATCTTCATATGTGTATGAACTACAAGTCAAATGTGTAGGCTTGTGAACTGCACCAAATATATATATATATATATATATACCTATATATATATATATATATATATATATATATATATATATATATATATATATATATATATATATATATATATATATATATATATATATATATATATATATAGACACACACACGAACACAGCCACACACACACACACACATATATATATATATATATATATATATATATATATATATATATATATATATATATATATATATATATATATATATATATATATATATATATATATATATATATATATATATATATATATATATATATATATATATATATATATATATATATATATATATATATATATATATATATATATAGATAATAGATAGATAGAAAGATGGATACATATAAATAGATGGATAGACAGATAGATAGATAGATAGATAAATACAAAGATAGATAGATATGTTGGATGAGATGGCTGGGTACAATCAGAAGATCAAGGTGGTGCTGCTAGACCTGCTTCACACCTGCCCTTTCTTTTCTTCAGATATGGTTAGGAGACTCCTTGAGCTTCCAAATGACACAAAGAAACTATATATGTGCTTTACAAAGTGATTGAGAAATGATCAAATCAAAAACAGATAAGTTTGAACCTTCATAAGTCCAAAAACTTGCTATTCCTGTAATGACACTTGCTCAGTCCTAAGCTCAGTGTGTCCAGCACACTTATAATTGGTCTAATTCCTTCTGGGAGTATTAAATTAACTTAACAAGCTACCATTAGCAAGTTAAATCACTCCAAATGATAAACTATATACTGAGCATGATGTTTAGCAAAATCAGGGACACCCCCGACTTTTTAGGAATCACACAGAGATATACCAGTGATCACTTCGACAGCGATTTCTCCCAATTGGCTGAATAGATTGACTTGAAACTTTGTAGTGTTGTAGAATGCTTTGAGCTGGTTCCAATGAGCCCTTGATCATCAAATTTGGTTCAGTAGATCTTGAGATATGTCCTGTTGAAGTTGACAGACTTGGAGGTAGTCACTCAGAGAAAACACAGAGATAATGACTATGAATATATGTATTGAATCTATCAAATGTACATTCCCATTGGCATGTAGAATGATGCCCAATGGTACTCAGAGGTGTAGGCTAGGTAGTAGCTCTCACACTCTCACAAATATACTTGGATTAGCCTCGGGAAGAGTGTTGCTTAACCCGCGACTTTTTACATTGACTTTTATAGATGTTTTGAAGGAATTTGAATTTCAAAATTCAAATGTAGGCTCCCTCAAATCTCTCAACTAATCACATGGAGATATTCTCTCCATTCATACCTTTCAAATTCCACGACTTTTGAAGGTAGGTACAATTACAAGAAGTCACTTTGACTTTTACATAAAGTAATAAGTAACTAAGCATAGGCATGTGTTCCTATGCTCTTTCTTGAAATGAAGTAATCCAAACTTTTGCAATAAACTTCAAAGTTGATATCCAAAGCTAAGTGATCTTTGTGCAATCTTTTTGTTGAGTCTTCAAGGCACAAAACAAGTCCAAGTGTTAAGGCTTGTTTGCACCAACAGCTCCCCCTCAAGCCAAACACTTGCTTGAGTCTTCATCTTTAGTCTTCAATGATATCCTGTAATCCAATCATGGATTTAAACCTGCATAGCTTGCTCCCATCCAAAGCTTTTGTAAGCAAATCTGCACATTGAATATTAGTGGACACATATGATAATTGGATTTCCTTGCTAAGTAATTTCTCCCTCACATAGTGGTAATGAACCTCTATGTGTTTTGTCCTAGCATGATACACAGGATTAGCAGCTAAATGAAGTGAACTTGTATTATCACCAAATATGATAGGTGGCCTTATGTATAGGCCCAATTCTGAATAGAGTAACTTCAACCATATTGATTCTTGAGTGGCATTGGCTAGCCCTCTGTACTCTGCCTCAGTAGATGATAGAGCCACTGTGGGTTGTTTCTTGGATGACCAAGAAATAGGTTTATCACCTGCAAAGCATATGTAACCAGATGTACTCCTCCTGTCATCCTTGCATCCTGCCCAATCTGCATCTGAGTATACCTTGATGTCAATGTCTGATGAATATGGATAATACAAACCATGATTTTGTGTTCCCTTTAGGTACTTTACTATCTTCTTGGCTGCCTCCAAATGTGGTACTCTTGGCTTATGCATAAATTGACTAAGTACACTAACACCATATGAGATATCAATCCTAGTTAAGGTAGCATAATTGAGACTACCTACCAAACTTTGGTAACCTGTAATATCCTTGAGTTCTTCTCCTTCATGTGCACTGAGTTTGTGGTTGACCTCCATAGGAATGTTTGAGACTTTAGCTTCCTGCAAGTTAAACTTCTTGACCATGTCCTGAATGTACTTCTTCTGAGTAATGTATATACCTGAATTTGTGTAGACCAATTCAAGCCCTAGGAAGTACTTCAATAATCCAAGATCATTGATCTTGAATTCCTTCATCATTTGACCTTTGATGTGTCTAATTCCTTGAACATCATTTCCTGTAATAATGATGTCATCAACATAGACACACAAGTATATTACCTCTGAATTGTTCTTCTTTATAAACAATGAAGTATCTGCTTTACTCATCACAAATCCTTGATCCAAGAGATAGGTTGTCAACCTATAGTTCCATGCTCTAGGTGCCTGCTTCAATCCATACAGAGCTTTCTTCAATTTGCAAACATGATTTACCTTATTAGGATCCTCATAGCCAGGTGGTTGTGACATGTAGACCTCTTCAGATATCCATCCATTCAAGAATGCATTCTTTACATCCAATTGGTACATGTTCCAATTCTTGGATGCAGCTACACTCACCATAATTCTGATAGTTGGCATCTTTGCCACAGGAGAAAATGTCTCCTCATAATCAATGCCTTGGGTTTGTGCAAAACCCTTGGCTACCAACCTAGCTTTGTACCTGCTTATTGTACCATCTGAGTTCCTTTTGAGTTTGTAGATCCATCTGGATCCTATCACCTTCATGGAGTCCTTCTTGGGTACCAAGTCCCAAGTATCACTCTCCTTGAGAGCCTCCATTTCTTCATCCATTGCTTCCTTCCATTCTGGTTTAGTAATGGCTTCCTCAAATGTACCTGGTTCTTCACTTAAGATATCCTTTGCAAGATATACAGAGTGCTTGGTTACAAGTGAAGTATCATAACCATACCTAATAGGTTTCTTCTTTTCCCTTGAAGATCTCCTCATAGCTTGAGTTGAGGATTCTGGATTGTCTTCAAGTTGCTTCATCTTCATCTTCCCTTTGGATTTCCAAGCTTTGAATTCTTCAATGTTGATGGTGTCTTCATCATCTGAGCTTGTGTCCTCATTCTGAGTTGGTTCTTGCCTGACAAGCTTTGGAAAGTCTTCTTCTATATCATAAGGTAGGCTCACTTTCCTGCACTCATTATCATACCATGAATCATTTTCATCAAAGATGACATCTCTGCTTACCTTGAAGCCTTTGTTTGAGGGGTTATAGAACCTGTATCCTTTCTGATTCAAATCATAACCAATAAAGATACACTTCTCAGCCTTAGGGTCTAGCTTTCCCCTTACCTGTGAGGGAATATGCACATATGCAACACACCCAAAGATCTTGCAATGATCCAGAGATGGTCTCTTACCATGCCAAGCCTCATAGGGTGTCATTCCATCAAGTGTCTTTGATGGCAACCTGTTGATCAAGTATGTGGCAGTAGATACACTCTCTGCCCAAAGATAATTTGGTAGTTTCTTCTCATTAAGCATAGACCTAGCTGTCTCCACAATGAGTCTATTTCTTCTTTCAGCTACCCCATTTTGTTCAGGTGAGTACCTTGTGGTAATCTCCCTCTTGATGCCTCTTTCCTGCAAGAAGTCTTCAAAGTCATTGGAGAAGTATTCTCCACCACCATCAGACCTTAACCTCTTCAATTGTCTACCTGTTTGATTCTCTACTAATGCAAGATACCTTTTGAAGCAATTAAATACTTCATCTTTATGTTTCATGAAGTACAAGACAGTCCATCTGCTATAATCATCTATAAAAGATACATAGTACCTTGACCCAGATATGGATGGCTCCTTGCTTGGTCCCCACACATCTGTATGCACCAATTCCAAGTAATCTTCATGCATAAATCCTTTCTTGGTATATGGCAACCTGTGTGACTTACCAAATTGACAAGCCCCACACTTGTATATCATGTGTTGCTTGGATACATTAGGTATCCCAAGCACACATTGATCTCTGCTCATCTGCTTTATGGTTCTCTCTCCAATGTGACCCAATCTCTTGTGCCACATCTCCAATTCTGATAGGGTTTGGTCCCTATAGTTGTACAAGGCAATATTTTTAGTATCCTCAAGTTCAAAGGTAAACAATCTACCTGACTTCTCTCCCTTGGCTATCCTTCTGAATCCATGTCTTGGATCCTCCACAAATGCACCATGTTGAGTGAACCTGACCTGTAGACCTTTTTCAACAATCTGACCTACACTCATCAGATTCTTGGTGATTGTTGGGACATACAATACTCTGCTTAGCAAATTCTGATTACCATCACTTGTTTTGACATTACCTACTTTAACCACTGAGTGTTTAGTGTCATCACCTGTCTGCACTTGGTGCTTGCCTTTAGGTTCTTCCAAATCAGAGAGTAAGGCAACATTCCCAGCTACATGGTTAGAGCAACCTGAATCAATATAGAACAAATGATCATCATTGATACCTGATTTAGATGTCATGTTCATAATCAACAAGGAATCATCTTGATCCTCTGCATAATTGTTGTAATCCTTTCTGTTCCTGTATCCTCCTTGATAATTTCCATTGTGATTGTAGCTATTGTTGTAGTTGTTGTTGTAATTATTGTTGTAGCCATGGTAGCCTTGAGATTGATTGAACCTGCCTCTGCCTTGGGAGTATCCTCCTCTTTGGTGACCTCTTCCTCTTTGATTCTTGTAGTTCTTGTAGCATTCATCTGTAGTATGGTTAGACAAGCCACAAATATTGCATGGAGATTGATTATAGGGTCTCCCCCTACCTGACTTACCTCCTCTGCCCCTACCTCTAGATGATCTACCTCTCCCTGCATAGTTTGCTTGGGAGGTGGATCCTTCATCATCAACCTTCTTGCTTTTACCCTTGTCTTTAGACTTCTTATCTGTATATAGGGCAGAGGGATTGTTACCTTTTGATTGCTCTCCATTCTTTGTGATCTTGGCTTCATGTGTGAAGAGTTGTCCAATCAGAGTGGTTAGATCAGGTGCTTGGATGTCCATGTACAAGTCCATTGCAGTGGTAAAGCTCTCCCACTTGTCATCTGCTTTGAGTCCATTGATCACTTGTCTGACTATTTGCTCTTCTTCAATCTCTTCTCCAACACTTGCAAGTTGATCTGCTATGTCTTTGACTTTGGTGACAAAATCTGAAACACATTGTTTTGATTGCTTCCTAAGAGTTGTAAACTCAATCCATAGCTGATTCTTTCTGGCCCTTGTGCTTGATGAGAAGTATGTTGACAAGGTCTCCCAAGTCTCTTGGGAAGTCTTACAGTTCCTAACATGAGGTAGAAGGAAATCAGAGATAGAGTTTAGAAGATATGACCTTGCCAAAGCATCTTTAGCACACCATTGATTAAGTCTCTCATGCTCATCCTTTGTAGGTAGGCCTCTGGTTTTGAATGAGGGCAACTCCTCATCTCCTGATATGTATCCATACAAGCTTCTCCCTTGTAGATAAGTCTTCATTCTTAATGACCATGCCTGGTAATTATTCCTATCCAATTTGTCAATAAAGGAAGGGAAACCATCACCCATGATTACCTTGTTTGCTCTGATACCACTGTTGGATGAGATGGCTGGGTACAATCAGAAGATC
>CM035407.1:163970247-163972330 GCA_020310875.1 Ceratopteris richardii
CCATACCATCGATCAACAAACACATATAACGCTCCGGATTTCTGAGTGCCTTACTTCGATGATGAATTGCTTTCTTTCTCTCTAATGCTTGACTGTCACGATGGTTGTTAAGAAGGTTTTTAAATTATGCTTTTCCTGTGGTGTTGTAGCCCCTTTTGCCATGTTTTTCAAAGTGGCACAAACTGAACATTCACCCATTCTAACTTTACGAGGAATAGAAACATTGTTAAACTCCTCCTTCCATAATCGAGTAAAGTGACGATACAACACATACTTCTCATTTCTATTTTCCATGTCTTCTCTATATATTTGAAATACCTCTCGACGAGTAAAGTTATCTGACAAGTGCAACCTTCCAGTTGTAGGCATAACTTCACAATGCAAGCTAAAATAGTTCATCATCCAATTCATTGCATGACGTCCAACAGATCCTTTGGTCCCACCATGGAACGTATCCAAAATGAGATCCCCATTCAAAAACCCTTGTTGAACCCTATGTATTCTAAAATTTCCTACACCCATTGCAATTTTAAATGCAGCCCTACAGCATGGCATCCCTTGAGTAAAGAAATATTCAAAACCAACACGCGTTACTGACATGTTATCCTCAATCATTTGCATGCAAGAAACAAGGTATATATCTTGCCTTTCACTATCTAAATGGAGGAATTTTTCTCTTATGTGCTTTAGTTTCTTCATCCCTAAATTATACAAGCATTTCAAACCACAACAATGCTTCACAATATCCAATGCAATCTGTCTATCTGAAGTAAGAAATTTAAATCTTTTTCGACTTACTTCACGAGACCTTCTTTTAAATCGTAGATTGAGCTTGCTTTGCTTTTTCGTTGCTTCACATGCACTTGAGTCAGAAGGGAGATCAATGGTTGGATCAGATGGGAGATCAAGAGGTGCATTTGTATGAGCAGCATTGCACTGTGAATTGGATAACTTAAATGACTCAACAGAAAACATGGAATCATCAGCACGTTCTAAATCATAGGGATCATCACTTCTCTGGAAAGGTTCAACTGAGAACAATGAATCAATATGAGCAGAGGAAGCTGATGCCCAAGCATCCACTGAAAAGATTGAGCTCATCTTCACTGAGTTCACAGAAGACTGAAGATGAATGATCTTTTTAAATAAGTAGAAATCCGAGATCAAGTGAAGATATCACATCAAATGTCACATCAAGAAGATATGAAATCAAAAGCTTATTAAAGTACATTAAATAACATAAAACATCAAATTACATCAAATCACTTAATTACTCAAATATACACTAATAAGGGAACCAAAGATTTGATTCACTTTTGATTCAAATGGAGAAACACAGTTGATTTCTAACTTCATATGAGTCATTCAGTCTAAGCATTGTGAATGAATCAAAATATATCAAAGTTGTGTTCCAATAGGAATATATAATAAAATTGTTGGATGAAATCTTACAAGAAGAAATTCTACAACTGGAATATATCCAAGTTGAGTTCCAACTGGAATATGCTATTCCATTGAACAATATACAAGAAGAAATTCTTACATTTGGTTAAGATTTCAAGGATTAAGTTTTATTGTGGTCTTGGCTAGATATCAAAGAGGTAGATGAAAGTATATGAAAAAGAATTATGTGTAAAAAGAGGCACACAGAAAGTATATTCATACATTGATTTTCCATTTCAACAATGTGTTACAAGATAAATGTGAATATGAACTAAAGTTGTGGAGGATAACACTATAAAGATGTCATTAATCTCACAACTTAGACCTAATTTTCTCCCAAGCAACAGACTCTAAGAAAAAACATCTACATGAGATTAGAAATCCTCATGTACATACCATACTGTTGCCATTGAAGTTTAATTTCCATGCAAATGTATATAAATAGTTGCAAGGTTCTGTACTAGAATGTTTATTCATAGTGATTTTCCATTCAACAGGAGTTACAAGATAAATGTGAATATGAACTAAAGTGTGGAGGGTAATACTATGAAGATGTCATTAGCTCCACATTTAACACAACTTTGACTTGATTTTCTCCCAAGAAAGAGATTTCTTAGAAACAAATCTCTACATGAGTTTA
>CM035407.1:163982330-163984830 GCA_020310875.1 Ceratopteris richardii
TCACTATCTTCTTTATACCTGCCATGTCTTTGAACCTTTGTAACTTTGGTCCATCCAAGCCTTTTGTAAGCATATCAGCTATCTGATCTTTTGTTGAAGTATGGATTACTTCAATCTCTTTATCCATCACTTTCTCTCTTAGAAAGTGATACTGAATCTCAATGTGTTTGGTCCTGGCATGAAAAACAGGATTAGCAGCTAAATACAATGAACTCATGTTATCTCCATATATGATTGGTACCCATGCATAATGTCAAGACTCTTCATCAATGTCTTAACCCAAATTACTTCCTTTGCAGCTTCAACCATGCCTTTATACTCTGCTTCTGTAGAAGATAAAGCAACTGTATGTTGCTTCTTGGAACACCATGAGATAAGTTTATCTCCCACATAACACATATATCCAAATGTAGACCTTCTATCATCTGGATTACCTGCCCAATCTGCATCACTATAAATTTTGATATTTGTATCTGAGGTAAACCCATAATACAAACCTTCATTGAGTGTACCCTTAATGTACCTCAACACCCTTTGTCCTGCAATCCAATGTTCTTTCTTTGGGCAATGCATAAATTGAGACAAAACTCCTACTGCATATGATAAATCAGGTCTAGTTAGAGTAGCATAGATAAGACTACCAACCAAACTCTGATATTGTCTCATGTCCTTGAACTCTTCACCTCCATACTTACTCAATTTGTGATTCACCTCCATTGGTGTAGGTGCTACCCTGCAATCATCCATTTTAAACTTGATTAACAAGTTCTTCAAATACCTTTCTTGGGTCACAAATACTCCATGTTGAGTATATGTTATCTCCATGCCCAAGAAATATGACAAGTCTCCCAGTCACTTATCTTGAACTCCTTTTCCATTTGCCTCTTGAGCCTTTGTATTCCTTCTTCATCTGTACCTGTAAGAATTATATCATCAACATATATGCACATGTATATGAAACCATTTTCACTTGCTTTGATAAGCAAGCTACTATCTGCTTTAGACACCTGAAAACCAAGTTCTTTTAGGAACTTCACAAGTCTATAGTTCCATGCCCTTGGGGCCTGCTTCAAACCATACAAAGCTCTCTTGAGCTTGCACACATGATCTGGATACCTTTTATCTTGAACCCTTGAGGTTGCTCCATGAATACATCATCTGAAATATAACCATTCAGAAAAGCATTTTTCACATCAAGTTGACATAGCTTCCAACCTTTACATGCAGCAATAGCAATAAGAGTCCTGATGGTTGTCATCTTGCCACAGGACTATAGGTCTCATCATAATCAATACCATATGTCTGATCAAAGCCTTTGACAACAAGTCTAGCTTTGTATCTAGACACACTTCCATCTGCAAACCTTTTTGTCTTGTAGACCCACTTGCATCCAATAATCTTCTGACTATTTGGTTTAGGAACCAAATCCCAAGTTTGATTCTCCAATAGTGCATCATATTCTTCCTGCATAGCATTCTCCCATTTTTCCTTACCTTTTGCCTCTTCATATGTAGAAGGGTCTTCATCTGTATTCACCATATAAGCATAGTCTTTTGTGGCTAAAAATGAAGTATCATAACTATACCTTGTAGGTTGCCACCTATTTCTTGTTGACCTTCTGAGTTCTCCACTCCTTGAGGTTTCTGGCTCTTCACATTCAGGATCAAATCTTGGTGTCTCTTCCACTTCAACCTGCACTTCATTATTCTCTTGCTCATCAAATATCTGAACTTTTGATTTACCTTTTCTTTGACTCACTTCTTCTTCATCACTTGTATTGATGTTGATTGTACCTGCATACCAAGTGCTTTGTTCATCAAATGTAACATCTTTAGAAACCATAAATTGTTTTGTTGATGGACTCCACAATCTATAGCCCATCTGCTTGTCATCATAGCCAATGAAAACATACTTTTCAGCTTTAGGCTCCAACTTGTGCCTTAATTGTGATGACACATATGCATATGCCACACACCCAAATACTCTGCAATGATCCAAGGTAGGTCTTTTACCCCACCAAGCCTCATATGGTGTCATACCCTGCAAGGCTTTACATGGTAACCTATTGACCAAGTAAGTGGCTGTATTTACAGCCTCAGCCCACAAATAATTAGGGCAATTTTTCTCCTTCATCATGGATCTTGCAAACTCAACAAGAGTTCTATTTCTCCTTTCTGCAACACCATTTTGTTGAGGAGAGTACCTGCAAGTAACTTCCCTTTTTATACCTGCATTCCATAAGTAATCACTGAACTCATTTGAGAAATACTCTCCCCCTCCATCAGACCTTAGTCTTTTCAACTTATGACCTGTAATTCTTTCTGCATATGCATGATAGTGTTTAAATGTATTAAACACTTCTGACTTATCTTTGATCACATAGATAGTGATCCACCTAGTAGCATCATCAACATAAATCACATAATACCTTGATCCATTTATACTGAAATCTTTTGATGGTCCCCACACATCTGTGTGTACCAACTCAAGCTTCTCTGAG
>CM035407.1:163992330-163994830 GCA_020310875.1 Ceratopteris richardii
AGTTTTAGGTTTACCTCCATTGGAGTACTTGCAACTTTGGCATCCTGCAAATGAAATTACTTTAACATATCTTGTATGTATTTTTTCTGAGTAATGTATATTCCAGAGTTAGTATAGACTAACTCAAGTCCAAGAAAGTACTTTAGTAGACCAAGATCATTGATCTTGAACTCCTTCAGCATCTGGTTCTTGATTTTTTTGATTCCATTGACATCATTACCTATAAGTATGATACATCAACATATACACATAGGTATATTACCTCTGAATTACTTTGCTTGATGAATAGAGAAGTATCTGCCTTGCTCATGACAAAACCTTGGTCTTGAAGGTATGTGGACAACCTATGATTCCATGCCCTAGGTGCCTGCTTCAATCCATAAAGAGCTTTATTCAATTTGCACACATATGTTACCTTGTTTGGATTCTCATAGCCAGGAGGTTGTGACATATGTACCTCCTCTGAAATCCATCCATTCAAGGAAGCATTTTTTACATCCAACTGATAAACGTTCCAATTTTTTGATGCAACTACACTCACCAACACCCTGATGGTTGGCATCTTGGCCACAAGTGAGAATGTTTCTTCATAGTCAATGCCTTGGGTTTGTGCAAAACCTTTGGTCACCAATCTGGCTTTGTACCTGTTAATTGACCCATCAGAATTTCTTTTGATTTTATAGATCCATCTGGATCCAATTACCTTTATGGACTCTTTCTTTGGTACTAGTTCCCATGTGTCACCTTTTCCCTTGAGTGCTTCAATCTCCTCATCCATAGCTTCTCTCCATTCTGTCTTGGTCTTTGCTTCATATGATCCTGGTTCTTCAATTGACAAGTCTTTGGCAAGGTAAACAGAATGTTTAGTAACAAGAGATGTATCATACCCATATCTGATAGGTTTTTTGCTCTCCCTTTTGATCTTCTGATTGATTGATTTGAAGATTCAGGTATGTTGTCAAGCTTCTTCATTTTGACTTTGCCCTTGGACTTCAATGACTTGAACTCTTCAAGTTTGATAATATCTTCATCATCTGAAGTGGTGTCTTCATTTTGAGTAGGTTCCTCCTTAGCAAGACTTGGAAACTCCTCCTCCAAATCATAGGGTAGTTTGAACTTCCTGCATTCATTTTCATACCAAGAATCATTTTCATCAAAGACAACATCTCTACTAACCATGAATCCCTTATTGGAAGGGTTGTAGAATCTGTATCCTTTCGGATTTAGATCATATCCAATAAAGATACACTTCTCAACCTTAGGGTCTAGCTTACCTCTTATCTGAGAAGGAATGTGTACATATGCTACACATCCAAATATCTTGCAATGGTCAAGTGAGGGTCTCTTACCATGCCATGCTTCATAAGGTGTCATCCCATCAAGGGACTTAGATGGTAACATGTTTATGAGGTAAGTGGTAGTAGAAACACTCTCTGCCCATAGGTAATTAAGTAACCTTTTTTCATTCAACATAGACCTAGCTATTTCAACAATCAACCTATTTCTTCTCTCAGCTATCCCATTCTGTTCAGGAGTATACCTTGTGGTGATTTCTCTCTTAATGCCTCTGTCCTGCAAGAATGCTTCAAACTCATTGGAGAAGTACTCACCTCCTCCATCTGAGCTTAGCCTCTTTAGATTCTTTCCTATCTGATTCTCAACAAGTGCAAGATATTTTTTAAAACAATTGAACACTTCATCCTTGTGCTTCATGAAGTATAATACAGTCCACCTGCTATAATCATCAATAAAAGATACATAGTACCTTGATCCTGAGATTGAGGGGTCTTTGCTTGGTGCCCATACATCTGTATGGACAAGCTGTAGATAGTCCTCTTGCATGTAGCCTTTCCTTGAGAAAGGTAACCTGTGAGACTTTCCAAACTGACAAGCACCACATTTATATATCATGTTGTTTGGAAACATTGGGTATTCCAATTACACATTGATCCCTGCATATCTGTTTCAATGTTCTTTCTCCTACATTCCCTAATCTTTTATGCCAAATCTCAAGCTCTGAAAGTGTTTGATCTTTATAACTGTATAGTGCAATATTCTTTGTATCTTCTAGCTCAAAAGTAAAAATTCTACCTGATTTTTCTCCTTTTGCTATTCTCTTGAATCCTTGCTTGGGATCTTCCACAAATGCTCCAAATTGATTGAATTTAACTTGCAAACCTTTTTCCAGAATCTGTCCAACACTCATCAGATTTTTGGTAATGGTTGGTACATATAGTACCCTACTCAACAAGTTCTGATTTCCATCACAAGTCTTAACATTTCCAACTTTAACTACTGAGTGCTTTGTGTCATCACCTATTTGTACTTGATGCTTACCTCTTGGTTCTTCAAGGTCAGAGAGTAGAGCTACATTGCCAGCCACATGATTTGAGCATCCTTAGTCAATGTAGAATAGGTGGTCATCATTTGTACCTGGTTTTGAGGTCATGTTCATGATCATAAGAGAATCATCCTGCTCTTTTGTATAGTTGTTATATTC
>CM035407.1:164019830-164022330 GCA_020310875.1 Ceratopteris richardii
GAATACCACCAAGAAAGGTTGCTGGATTTGTGGACTAAGCAACCATCTGGCGCATGATTGTTGGCACAATCAACAAGGATCAAATCAAAATCAAAACAACAATAGCAGAGGCAGTAGCGGAAGAAATCAGAGTAACTTCCAAAGAGGAAGACAAAGCCAAAGAGAAGGCTACGGTAGAGGTGGAACAAGAAGTTGGGGACAGAGCCAATCCTACAACACCACCTACAACAACTACGCAAATGACACACAGAATGAAAGTCATACATCATTGATGATGAACTCAATCAGCATATCAGAAAATGAAGACCTAAAGGTATTTTACATTGATTCTGGATGCTCAAATCATTTGTCAGGAAATATAGAACTAATGTCAGAACTAGAGAAAGGTAGTTCTAGCCACACTGTTCAAACAGGTGACAATACAAGACACAAAGTACAATCAATCGGAAAAGTGAAATGCAAGAGTGGAGCAGATTTGCTAACCAATGTTTTGTATGTTCCAACAATACCGAAAAATCTGATCAGTGTGGGACAGATAGTCGAAAAAGGTTTTCAAGTCAGATTTACAAATAAAGGAGTATTTGTAGAAGATCCCAAGAACGGATATTATCAGATCGTTTCTGGTAAGAAAGAAGGCAGACTCTTTACCTTAAGAGTACAAGGGAATATTGGCCAAGCGCTGCTCACGCATGATGAAAAGGTAATTACAGAACTTGATCTCTGGCACAAGAGATTAGGTCATTTTCACGAAAAAGGAATCAAAGCTATGATAGCGAATCAGTCTGTACTGGGATTACCGAACGTACAGAACCAACATATGATTCACAAATGCGAAGCCTGTCAAATGGGAAAAGCCCACAGGTTACCTTTCCAGAAGAAAGGATTCAAACATGACGGCGTGCTGGAACTCATACATACAGATGTATGGGGACCAACGAAAGAAGGATCAATCAGTGGATCAAGGTACTATGTTTTATTCATTGATGATGCCACAAGGTGGATAACTCTTTATGTTCTAAAAGAGAAATCAGAAGTGTTCGGAGCTTTCAGGCACTTTCATGCATATGCCGAAAGACTCACCGGACGAAAGCTTAAAAGACTGAGGTCTGATGGAGGGGGAGAATACTTCTCCCGAGAATTCAATGACTATCTTTGGAATACAGGTATTAAGAGAGAAATAACCTGCAGGTATACACCACAACAGAATGGTGTAGCAGAAAGGAGAAACCGAACTCTAGTCGAGTTTGCACGGGCTATGCTAAAAGAAAAGAATTGCCCGGATTATCTTTGGGCTGAAGCCGTAAATACAGCTACATACTTGGTAAACAGATTGCCATGTACAGCCCTAGAAGGAATGACTCCTTATGAAGCCTGGTGGGGAAAGAAGCCAACACTTGATCACTGCAAAGTGTTTGGATCAGTAGCGTATGCTTATGTACCATCTCAACTCAGACATAAGCTTGAACCAAAAGCAGAGAAATATGTATTCGTCGGATATGATGAGAAACAGATGGGTTACAGGTTATGGAGCCCTCTAACCAAACATTTTACTGTTTCCAGGGATGTAACATTTGATGAACAGAAAAGCTGGTATGCAGATCAGAGTCATACAGCTGAAGAATTTGAAGAAGAGATAAAAGGAAAAGAGAAAGGTAAAACAATCGTACAAGTAAACAAAGAAGACGAGGCAAGTACGTCCAGGACCGGAACAGGTATAAGGAACGAAGATGAAGATAGGTACTCAGACACGCACGAAGAATATGAGCTAAGAAGGTCAAACAGAGTAAAAAGACAACCGGAAAGATACTCGTATGATACATCGTATATAACTCAACAAGATTATGCATATATGGTTAAAGAAGAAGAGGAACCTCAGAGCTATGACGAAGCCAAAGGCAAGAAGCAATGGCAAGAAGCAATGGAAGAAGAATTCACCGCACTAGAAGAGAACAAGACATGGGAGCTTGTTCCTAAACCAAACGGTAAGAAAGTAATTGGAAATAAATGGGTGTTCAAAGTTAAAAAACTTGCAGATGGAAGGATAGCCAGACATAAAGCGAGACTGGTTATCAAGGGCTATGCTCAGACGCATGGCATAGACTATGACGAGACATTCAGTCCGGTGGCAAAGATGTCAACTATAAGGACAGTAATTGCTATAGCAACATCAAAGGGATGGAAGTTAAGTCAGCTAGATATAAAGAATGCATTCCTGAATGGATATATATCAGATGAAGTATATATGGAACAACCGGAAGGGTTTATAAGTTCCAGATACCCAAATTTTGTTTGCAGGTTAAGAAAAGCACTTTATGGACTGAAGCAAGCTCCAAGAGCTTGGAACTACAGACTCGTGAAGTATCTAAACGAACTTGGATACCAAAGTTCGAAGGCAGATGCAAGTCTACTCATCAAAAGAACAGAAGAAGGAATGATCTACATTTGTATCTATGTAGATGACATAATAATTACAGGAACCTCAGATGCAGGAATCACAGAA
>CM035407.1:164027330-164029830 GCA_020310875.1 Ceratopteris richardii
GATGTAAAACCATAATACAAACCCTCTTTGAGTGTACCCTTAATGTACCTCAACACTCTTCGACCTGCAATCCAATGTTCTTTCCTAGGACAATGCATGAATTGAGACAAAACTCCAACTGCATATGATAAGTTAGGCCTAGTTAGTGTAGCATAGATAAGACTACCAACCAAACTCTGATATAGATTCATATCCTTGAATTCTTCTCCACCATATCTGCTCAATTTGTGATTCACCTCCATTGGAGTAGGTGCTACCCTGCAATCATTCATTTTAAACTTGATTAATTAGTTTCTCAAATACCTTTCTTGAGTCACATACACTCCATGTTGAGTGTATGAAATCTCCATGCCCAAGAAATATGACAAGTCTCCCAAGTCACTGATTTTGAACTCTTTCTCCATTTGCTTCTTTAGGCTTTGAATGCCTTTCTCATATGTACCTGTAAGAATTATATCATCAACATATATGCACATGTAAATGAACCCATCATCACTTGCTTTAACAAGCAAGCTATTATCTGCCTTAGATACTTGAAATCCAAGTTCTTTCAAGAACTTCGCAAGTCTATAATTCCATGCCCTTGGGGCCTGCTTCAAACCATACAAAGCTCTCTTGAGCTTACATACATGATCTGGATACCTTCCATCTCTGAATCATTGAGGTTGCTCCATCAAAACATCATCTGAAATGCAACCATTTAAAAAAGCATTCTTCACATCTAATTGACATAATTTCCACCCTTTACATGCAGCAATGGCTATGAGTGTCCTGATGGTTGTCATCTTTGCCACAGGACTATAGGTCTCATCATAATCAATACCATATGTTTGAGCAAACCCTTTCACAACAAGTCTAGCTTTATACCTAGACACACTTCCATCTGCAAACCTCTTTGTCTTGTAGACCCATTTGCATCCAATGATCTTCTGACTATTTGGTTTAGGAACCAAATCCCATGTCTGATTCTCCATTAATGCATCATATTCTTCTTGCATAGCTTTCTCCCAATTTTCCTTACCTTTTGCCTCTTCATATGTGGAAGGGTCTTCATCTGCCTTTATCATGTAAGCATAGTCTTTGGTAGCCAAAAAAGAAGTGTCATAGCTATACCTTATAGGTTGCCACTTGTGTCTTGATGACCTTCTGAGTTCTCCACTCCTTGAGGTTTCTGGTTCTTCACACTTAGGATCAAATCTTGGCATTTCTTCAACTTCAACCTGCACTTCATTATTCTCCTCTTCATCAAATATCTGAACCTTTGATTTACCTTTCTTTTGACTCACAACTTCTTCATCACTTGTATTAATATTGATTGTACCTGCATACCAAGTACCTTGCTCATCAAATGTAACATCTTTTGATACAAGAAATTGTTTTGTGGATGGACTCCACAACCTATATCCCATCTGCTTATCATCATAACCAATGAATACATATTTTTCAGCTTTAGGTTCCAATTTGTGTCTTAATTGCGATGGCACATATGCATATGCCAAACATCCAAATACTTTGCAATGATCCAAGGTAGGTCTCTTACCCCACCATACCTCATATGGTGTCGTACCCTGCAAAGCTTTACATGGTAGCCTATTAACCAAATAAGTAGCTGTATTTATAGCCTCAGCCCACAAATAATTTGGGCAAATTTTCTCCTTCATCATTGACCTTACAAACTCAACAAGAGTTCTATTTTTTCTCTCTGCTACACCATTTTGTTGAGGAGAGTACTTGCAAGTGATTTCCCTTTTTATACATGCATTCCACAAGTAATCACTAAACTCATTAGAGAAATATTGTCTCCCTCCATCTGACCTTAGTCTCTTCAATTTATGGCCTGTAATTCTTTCTGCATACACATGATAATGTTTGAATGTATTGAATACCTCTGAATTATCTTTGACCACATAGATAGTGATCCATCTAGTAGCATCATCAACATAAATCACATAGTACCTTGAACCATTGATACTAAAATCTTTTGATGGTCCCCACACATCTGTGTGTACCAACTCAAGCTTCTCTGAATACATAAAACCATGCTTGGAATAAGATTGCTTATGAGCCTTACCTAATTGACATGCCTCACATCTGTATGTCATATGTTGACATGCAACATTAGGCAATCCAAGCACTGAACCATTGTTAATCATATCTTTGATACCTCTTTCATTGAAGTGTCCAAGCCTCTTGTGCCAAAGATCTAACTCAGAGATCTTATGCCCTCCATAAGTGAACAAGGCATGACCAACATTACCTTGAATATTGAATGTGAACAACCTTCCTTCTTTCTTCCCTGAAACAATTTGTTTATACCCATTGCTAGGGTCTTCCACAAACACTCCTTCATTAGTGAATCTCACTTCATAACCCTTCTCAACAATTTGTCCTACACTTATTAGATTCTTAGGAATTGTAGGAACATACAAGACCTTACTCAAGATGGTGCTACCATCCTTGGCCTTCACTGATCCAATTGACTTCACATTGTGCTTTGTAT
>CM035407.1:164044830-164049830 GCA_020310875.1 Ceratopteris richardii
ACATCAAGTTCCCTACATTTAAGGGAGTGGCTTATGAGGATGCGGATGACCACGTGAGGAGATTCGTCTCGTTATGCCGTGGACGAGGATTGTAGAACCGAGAGGATGCAATGTTGGTACTCTTCCCATCTACATTGGAAGGCCTTGCAGACAAATGGTATAGTCAATATGCAGACGGACACTTCACTACATGGGAGGCACTGAAGACGGCATTCTCGCAGACATTCCGACTAAGCAACTCCTCGGAAAGAGCTCTAGATCAGCTAGAGAACCTAAAATTGAGATCAAGTGAATCCTTTCATGAACTTCACACTAAAACAAAAGCACTTGTTTCACGTCTGCCACATGCTCCAGGTGATTTCTTGGTAAAAAAATGGATAGAGAAAGCTCTGGCCAAGTCATCTCAGTAGAAGCTTCGTGAATCTCTTAGATTGGATGCAACACTTGATGATTTTGTTGCAACTGCATCGCGCATTGAGGAGGCTAGATTACATTTTGAAGGGGAGGCCCAACCAAATTATGCATCAGACTTGGATCCTATCGGGCAACTCAAGAAGGAGTTGGAAGCCTTAAGAATGCAACAAAGTCGCCAAGAAGAGAAGGTCGTGCCGCCGCCCCCGCCCCACATTGTTGATGAAGTAGCTCAACTTCGTCGTGAGCTCGAAGATTTGCGAACCACACAGGACATACGAAGACAGGTTTGGTGTACAATATGTAGCAATAGTGGACATTCCAATGTTAATTGTCCTAACAAGGTCAGTTGTCACTTCTGTGGCAAAGATGGTCATGAAGCTAGAGACTGCTACTACCTCAAGGGAGCACAACAACGAGGTAACCATCAAGCTTTGGATTCATATTATGCTAGTACTTTGAATGCACCTAATAGAGAAGAGACCCGTCCAACTCGGCCTAGATATAATAGGCCACTAATGTGTTATCGTTGTGGTGAGTATGGCCATATACAGAACAAGTGCTCCTTACCAGAAGGTGCACCTCCCTGTCAGCATTGTCTAGATGCTAAGGATCACTATACCAGGGATTGCCCAAGAAGCCGCCCTCCTCCAATTCACATGATTGCAGTCTCCCCACAAGTAGAAGGTATGACCGCTCAGTCTTATGCTGTTTCATCTTCGTCAATGCCAATGATGACTAGAGCCAGGCAAGCGGCAGTAGCCTATAGGGAGGAACAACAAGGACTCAAAGATAGAGATGAGGAAAAGAAGGTGGGATGGAAGGACCAAGCAGACATTGAAGGAGCTTATGAGAGGGTGACTACTTTGCTAAAAGATCAACCAATAAGTCCTCACGAAGACACACAAGAGGTGAATGTTGAGGAAATCCTGAGAGGTATTCATCATAAAATTAGTCTGTACCAACTCATAAAGATGGATTAAAAAGTAAGAAGTGATTTGTTGAAGATTATACACTCTGCATGCTTGTGCCCACCTCCTAGCATAGATGGTTTTATGGTTGACTTTCCTCCTGCACCCCTGGCTGATTATCAGAGCTCAAGATTATCTGTTTTTATAAAGGATGAAGCTCTCACAGGTGTTATCATAGATGGAGGTTCCGGCATCAATTTGATGCCAGATTTCACCATGAAGAAACTAAAATTGAATCCCACGAAGGCAGCACCCTTCACAGTTACATTAGCAGATCAACGTCGGGTTGCACCACTTGGCATTGTTGAAAAGGTACTTATGATAGTGCAGGGTTGTCACTTTGTTCTAGACTTTGTTGTTATTTCCCTGCCACAGGAGACCTCATAACCCCTACTCTTGGGAAGGCCTTGGCTAAGGCAAGCAAGGGCTCTACAGGATTGGGGAAAGAACAAGTTATGGATTTCCACATATACTAACAATCAATTACAGATACATTTGGAAGAAGGATCAGACATCAACAAGGCTACTGGGTATACAATGGACACTCAGGTAATGCCCTTTGAAGATGATACCCTATTAAATTGGATGATGGGGAGTACAGAATGCTGCACAGTGGAGATATGTGAAGTAAATGAGGATTTTATAGAAGCGGCCCAAGGAGGCCAGAAAGAGGAAAAAATTGATGTTTTTCACTTGAACAGTATGGAAGAGAGTAAGATATGTGATCGCAAGAAACTAGAGGAAGAAGCAAAAATTGGGCACCATGAGGCCCAAATTAGGCACCTCGCTCATATTGGGCACCAAAAAGCCCAAGTTGGGCACCTAGCTGGTGGTGGCCCAAGTGGGCGACAGGAGGCCCAAGGTGGTGGCCCAAGTGGGCGACAGGAGGCCCAAGGTGGTGGCCCAAGTGGGCGACAGGAGGCCCAAGGTGGTGGCCCAAGTGGGCGACAGGAGGCCCAAGTTGTGCACTTAGCCCATAGTGGCCAAAATGGGCCAATCTGCCCTCTAGAACTCACTACTTCTCTGAAGCAAGGTAGTCGAGCTTATCTTTTGCAGGCACCTCCCGATGGACCGGAACCACTTATTGGGCCAGTAGACCCAGATAGTCAAAATTTGACAATAGGCGCCACTACAATGATATGTAAGGAAAAGACATGTAAACATGAAAAATTGGATGATTTTATGCTTGCAGGACCAGAAAGTGACAAAGTTGTGCGTGCATCTGAGGAGGGTAATTTTTACCTTCAAGAACTACCATTTTCAAATATACCTTTAGGATGGATCAAGGAACAGATTGTGGATCATAAATTGAACTCCGCTCTTGCATACAGTGGGGATGAATTTTCAAGTGAGTCTAATTCTGAAACGTTTGTTCAAGAAGTAAATCTTGGAGATGAAGAGAACCCTCAAATAGTTCACTTGGCCTCTTGGTTGTGGCATTATCCCTCTTTACTACAGAAGGTGACTTCTCTACTTTTTTCATATAAAAACGTCTTTGCATGGTCCTACAAAGACCTAACAAGGATACCAGAAGAGCTTGGATTACATCGAATACCTTTAGTTGAAGGAGCTTCACCTGCAAGAAGCAGGCCTTATCGTCTCAATCCAAAGTACGCAGAGGCAGTAAAGCTAGAAATAACAAAACTGGAAGAGGCAGGTATTATTGTTCCAGTAGAACATTCAAGGTGGCTTTCTTCCATGGTCATTGTACCAAAGAAAAATAGTGGCAAAATAAGAGTATGCGTTGATTTTCGTGCTTTAAATAAGGTGACTGTTCAAGATGGCTTTCCTCAACCATTCACAGAGCAGGTGCTTGAAGAAGTAGCTGGACACACTCTATATAGTTTTCTTGATGGTTTCAGTGGCTACAACTAGATAGTGATTCATCCTGAAGATAGAGACAAAACGGCCTTTGTTACTCCATGGGGCACTTATGTTTATACCCGCATGGCTTTTGGCTTGAAAAATGCACCAGCTTCCTTTAATAGAACAATGTATCTGATACTAGGGAAATGGTTAACCACCTTTCTGCGCATTTTTATGGATGATTTTTCAGTGTTTTCAGGCACGGATAGGAGAGCAATAGTTCAAGATTTCCATGATCACTTGGAAAATCTGAGGGAAATCTTTGAGCAGTGTCTCAAAACAGGTTTGAAGTTAAATCCTGCTAAATGTCATTTTTTGGTCACCAAAGGCGCTCTCCTTGGTCATATAGTATCGGCCGAAGGGATAACTGTTGATCCGGCAAAGATCACTTCTATCCTCTCCATGCTGATTCCACGAACTCCAAAGGAAGTACAAAGTTTTTTAGGCCATGCAGGATACCATAGACGATTTATCAGAATGTATTCAGAAATAGCTAAGCCCTTGTCCAGGCTTACAAGTAAGAAGGTTCCTTTCTCATGGAGTCCTGAAGCTGAGAAAGCATTTTGCGAACTAAAATTGAGGCTGTGTACTGCTCCACTTTTAACTGTTCCTAATTGGTCATTAGAGTTCCATGTGCATACAGATGCTAGTCTTCATGCAGTTGGAGCAGTCTTGGCTCAACCATCATCACATAAGGTAGACCAACCTATCGCATATGCTAGCAGATTGCTTACCAAAGCAGAAAGGAACTACAGCACTACCGAAAGGGAAGGTTTGGCTATCGTATTCGCTCTTCAAAAATTTCGGCATTACCTCCTAGGTGTACATTTTATTGTCATATCTGATCATCAGCCTTTGAAGTACTTGATTAACAAGCCTAGAGTAGCTGGAAGGATTTGGCGATGGTTATTGCTGTTTCAAGAATTTGATTTTGATATTCATATTAAGCCAGGGAAAGAGCACTATATGGCGGATCAGGTATCAAGGACTGCTCTGAGTGAAAAGGCAACAGGTATTAATGATGAACTGGTGGATAGTACTCTTTTTCTGGTTGCAATGCAAACTGATTGGTATGATGGAATTCTTCAGTTCCTCTCAGTTGGAAAATTCCCCAAACATCTAACACCATTAGAAAAGAGGAAATTACTCCTTAAATCCAAATCTTACTCACTCATAGATGGAAATTTATATAAGTATTGTCACGACAGTATCTTGAGAAAGTGTGTTTTTCCAGAAGAAGTAAACTTTTTGCTTGAAGCAGCACACAACGAAGGGCATATGAAGGGAGAGGATTTGGCTCACAAAATTATCCACAAGGGACTATGGTGGCCTCAGATATACAAAGATGCAATCAAATTTGCTAAGGAGTGCGACATCTGCCATAGATGTGCTCCTAGGCCAACCAAATTGAATTTTCAACCATTAGTCGTCTCCACAGGATGGCTACCTTTTGAACGTTGGGGTCTTGATTTTATTGGTCCAATCAGTCCAATTGGTCAACCTGGGAGTAAGAAATATATTATGATGGCCACATGTTATGCAACTAAGTGGATAGAAGCTAAAGCCACTGCAGATTGCACGGGCATGACAGTGGCTAAGTTTTTGTTTAAACGTATTTTCTCAAGATTCGGTTGCCCACTTGAAATTACTAGTGATAGGGGCACTCACTTTGTAAATCAGTTGCTCCAATTCGTCTTTGATAGGTATAAAATCTTTCACAAAAAGTCATGTGCTTACTATCCAAGGGCAAAT